>VZUI01045141.1:0-47679 GCA_013401135.1 Cettia cetti
AGATCCCACCGGCCACCAGCCAGGACCCCCGGGTCCCTTTGTGTGGTGCTGCTTTCCAGCATCTCCTTCTCCAGTCTTAGGCACATCCAGGGCTGCCCCATTCCAGGTGCAGAATCCAGAACTTTCCATTGTGGAACTTCATACAGTTGGTGATTGCCCAGCCCCTACTTTGCTGAAGTCTCTCTGCAGGGCCTCTCTGCCTTTGATGGGGTCAACAGCTGCTCCCAGTTTTGTATCATCTGTGAATTTACTTTGTGTCACTTCAAGTCCTGTATCCAAGTCATTTATGAAGATGCTGAATAGCTCTGGGCCTAAGACAGAGCCCTGCAAAACTTGTCTAATGACCAGTCACCACCTGATGTCACCCATTTATAATTTTTTTGTGAATTATATGGTGCTCCAAGACAGTCTGTGTAATAAAATCTATGACAAAAGCAAAAGCTCTCTCCTGTGAAAAAAATCATGAAGGCGTGGAGGAAAGTGATCAGCACCTTGTACATCACACTTGAAGAGTCATTTTCTGTTTGCTTATGTAAGATCTAAAGGACTACAAGCACTTGCAGTGTCACCACAGGCAAGGGGAAGTTCACACTGTTTTCAAAGACTGGCACTCAGGCAGGACATCAGTTACAGGGCACTGGTAAAATCTGAGTAATAAGCTCCAGGAAGATGGCATGTTCAAAGGTATTAAGATGGCAGTTCTAGGCACAGCCATTATTCACGTGGATCTCTGCCACTGAGGGAAATTTATTAGAACTTTCAATATGATCGCAACAATATGTAAATTGGACTGCTCAAACGAGGATATATGGTGATGATGTATGGTAGGAGTCACCAACTAAAGATTGGAAGTAGGGATGAAAAAATGATGTGATTACTGTGGTCAGGCATTCTGAAGGTCTTGGTTTAAGAGACTGAGCAAGATGTACTACATCAGAGAAACCCTCTAGAATACAGTTGCTCAGTAATAATAATAAAGTGACTGTCTTAAGTACTGAACTCTGGAATATAGTATATCAAAACTAGGTTATTATAGAAACAGAGACACAAAAAGTAAAGAAAAATAGATAAGTCATATGGTCTTGTTGACCATATCTTGTTAATTCTGTAAGCAGTAAAATTTATGAAAACTATCAGATTCCTGTACTAAATGGTCTCTGTTTCATCTGCATTGCTGTTCAGATGTGAAGAGTTTTTCAAAATGAGGAAGTGCTGATACACTTGAGAAAAATTGGCAGACAATGTTAACCAGAACTACACCAAGAGATCATTAGCCTCTGTTTATTATTTTTAAACACTTTTTCCTTTAGTCTTGTCTGAGGAAAAAAAGCGAATTCTTTTACAAAGTCCACATTCACATTATTAAGAGTAAAGATCTACAGGGTGAGAAAGCATGTTTATTGTCCTTCACATTTTAATGGGGATGAAAACCATGGAGTGACACCCATTCAGGGACTATCAGGTCCTCTCATTTCAATAGTCAAACACCTTAACAAACCTCTGTCTTGAGAAAGTGCCAACCACTTCTTCAGAACACCCTCAAAATCACCTCAAATATCTCATCCCTGTGCTAGCATCTGGCATCATACACAAGAAAAGCCCTGACCACCTCCATCATACTTGTACATGAACAGGACTCACACTGAACACAAGGAGCCACAAAGCTACATGCTGAACTGGACAGATAATTGCAGATGGAATTAAGACACAAAAACTGTAATTGCAAGGAACTGTACTATAAAAATCCAGTGGAAGTTGCAAATATTTGGTATTGTTAGATACAGAAATATCTATACAATATTGTTGGTACTGTATAGATTAAAAATACAGTTTACATCTTGCTGAAACAGTCACTTTGCAGACAAGAACAAATCTTTGGAAAGAGGTATGCTGAAGTACTATCAAGTTGCCTCAGTCCACAAAAGAATCACCAGATTTTAAGTTACAGTGAGAAAATGCAGACACCTTTCATGACTATGACCATTTCTGCTGAATGCTTCCCTCTGTGCCACATTGCAGATGGCCACTTACAACATATCTATCTGTGTCATCAACACATGGGTCAAACAAAAAAAGTGGAACTTTACAGCATCCAAATTCCCTGCAATTCAGATCACTTCATAGCCCTGAACAACAAAGATGTCAACATGGGTTTTCTATCCACCACAGGGCAGATGAGTCATCACACCAAAAATCTCAGTTTCTCAGGATGAAAAGCAGATATACCTAAGGATATCTAATCTATACTTGCCAGAGTCCAACAGACATACCATTTTCCTGCCACTGGCAGTGAAATCAAGGCTGCAGGTTAAGAATCAGCATACACACCTGCTCCACACAAGGGCTGAAGTACCACCAACCTCTGGCAAGCTCAGCATCCACCTGGATCCCCTACAGTGAGGGAGGTGTTTGAATAGTCTACCTGTAGTCCTCCTGCAGCAATGCAGTGAACAGAGATTCGTGATAACTGGAAGTGACACTGACAGCTGAGCGGTAAATAACAGGTATCTTTCCTCAAGATGAAAGGGATTGGAGAAAAGTGGGCATTGCACTTTAAAATGCTGTGTCTAAACACAGAAAGCTATTGAGAGTTTTGAATCACCATACCATTAAAAAAAAAAATCCTATGTAGCAGGAAAGTGCTCATTTCAGTCTAACTTTTTAAGCTGGAAAATAGGGGCTATAGCATTGTATATTATAGTTATTGCATTCTTTGAACTACAACTAGCAAATTCTGAAATATATCTACTATCTGGTATCTAATTCCACCCATCAATAAGAGCAGAGGTTTTATTTTGGATATGTACCAGTTTCAGTCTTCAATGGCTTTACACTCATTGAAACATGAAAGAGCAGAATAACAGTTGAACTTGATGATCTGAGTGGTCTTTTTCAACATTGATGAGTCTAAAATAACAAAATATATTTTATGCATAATGTAACATAACATAATATAACAATATGGAAAAGCTTTCAGGAAAGGCGGTGCTGCTCAGAGAGATAAAAACTGCTACTTTGGGAGAAAAAAAAATTAGTTAACCACAGTATCTCTGGGTATTCCTACAAGAAGATAAGACTTCCAGATGTAAATAACTACAGTTTTGTAAATGGCTTGCAATCCTGTTTTCCTGCCTCAAGGCAAAGCATCCTTTTAAGGTACCTCACACAAAGCTGACAAAAAGAAAAGGAACCGTGCAATATCTACTACTGAGAACTGAAAACAGAGTATATGCCCCAGTGACTGGCATAAGTCAAAATAAATCAATTGTAGTAGTGAATTACCTTCCAGATCTTCTTCAGACAGACATAGAAAATTCAGTCCAGACTAGGCTACTGTAAAACTATCCCTGGATTTGGTACATTTTAGTGACATTTGGCATAACTAACATCAGCGTGAATCAGGTTAAAAAAGTAACTTGTTCTCTGCAGAGGTCCCTCTGAGAGCCATATTCACACAGCCTAAATTACACTCAAGTCCCTGTACTTTATATTTTCTAAAAGCAGAGTGTGATTTAATAACGTATTTCAGTCCCATGAGTTGTCTTTTCCAGCAGCTGCTCCATCAATGGATCTGTCACCACTGACAAAACACAAGGAACTTCAGGGATTTTAAATCCATCTGTTGATAAAGTTACATGATGAGATTTCTGGGATCATCTTTTAAATACAATGGGCAATGACTACAACTGCACTGCTGCCTACCTGCCTTTCTACAGTCTTCAAGAAATGCATTTCTTTAATCATTTCTTAGTATAACTGTCATCAAAAAGAAATATGCATAACTGCACACTCCCTTTAGAACACAATTAAGCAGAATCTGTACTCTCTTGATGCCAAGATCTCAGCAGTGAGATCTCCTGTAGTATCATAGCAGTTTTATCTGTTGCATCCTGGGGCTGCATGAGGGGGAGAAAAAAATATAGTGATAATCAGCACCTTCAGCTTCAATCAGCAGCATGTCCCAAGATTGCAGGATCTGAAATTCAAATGTATGTTCATCCTAGTGTTATTGGGAGGGGGGGGTCCTGCCAGGAGAAGGAAATACAGAAGCATTAATTCCAAAGAAATAGAAAGTGAAATATTGTTGATCATATTCATCCTTTCACAGAATAGTTATGTCTCACTAATAGTATACTTACTGTCCAATCATTAATGTTTCATGTGGGCAAAAATATTAAAATAAATATTCCCCATATAGCTCTAACTTTAATGACTGTTATTTACATCAATAGTTTTGCCTATAGGATGAAAAGCTACTCCAGAGTTCTCCCACTACAGACTAACCTTTACTTAACCATGACTTTCCACTTGGACTGGTCACACATTCTCCTCCAAGGGAAAAAGCCTCCAAGATTCCTTTGCTACCCACACTAGCATAGCATCTGAACTGAAGAGTGATCTGCACTGTACAGATTTTGCTATTTGAACCCTCCAAAACAAAAATCTATTCCCCTTCAAAGGGCATTTCTAGCACTTATTACTGTAAAGACATAAAAATAATCCTGATCCATAATGCCATTCAACAAACACATCTATTTGCAAACAACAGGAAGAAATTTCTAGGGATTCCTTTAATTTCCATATGTAGTCATCAATGATTAGTATCATAAAGGTTAAAAAATATACTTTTCAACTAAAATTAGACTAAAATTTTCAGTCTGCAGGTTTTGGAAATGTATTGTCACAGTCATATCACATTATTTCCATCAAAACAGCTGGAGGTTTTCAGTGCAGGAAGCAATTATTATGAAAAGTGTCAATGTGTCATTCTCCCCAAGTCACATGATTAACTTCACATTATAGCATTTGACAAGTAGCCAGCTCTAAGCCTCCATAAGAAAAAGGGAAATGAAGAGAGAACACACGTGCAAGTCACAAGAGAACAGAAGAGTTTACCCAGTGCTGTGCGAGCAGATTTTCACACTGCTGACTGATGCCACAGTTGTGATAGACTTCTAGAGTTTAATTGTTTTGGTGGAAGGGATGCTTAGGTCTGCATGCATGAACAAACACAGTTTGCCTTGTCCTGACAATGCATGTAACAAAAGGTGTCTATCTGAAACAACATGCTCAGTAATTATATCTTCAAGGAATGATGCAAGCATTTTAGGAGGCAACAGTCACAATTCATGGCAGGGATGAGAGAAAATGTCCCTCCCATCAAATGCACAACAAACAGTCGGGGTTACTGTGATAAACAGGGTTACTGTGAGACCTAAAAGGCTGAATTTAATGACAGGGCTTGGTACAAAGGACACACTTCCCTGAAGATTCCTGGACCAGTGTTTTCCCAGGGTATGTCCTCACAAAGAAACAAAGGTGTGGTGACAGCCTCAAGCAGGTATATATCTTAGCATATGGTTCATCTACTATGTTAACCCATGTAATCTGACCAGTTAGAAAATAATAAAGCAAAAGACAAGACAATAAGAAGCCAACAACCTGGCTACGCATTCCCTAAAACAATCAGAAGTGCCTTCCTCAACATCCTCCCCCCATTTACCTGCACAAGTCAGACTGTATACCAAAAAACTCCATACACAGGTAGCACAAACTGTTCCAACAGCTTTGAGTGCCAGTATCTCATTTTTCCATTTCACTAGGCACTAGGAGGACCATGCTATCAATTTTGAAACTAATAATTTGTGACTGTTTTGAATATTTGGAGGGGAAGAAAAATGCAACTTCTGGGACATCATCAAAAAGAAGATCATTACTTCTAAGCTGGAGTCAAGACAAGGAAATGATACAAAACATATGAGATCACGAATCCTTGTTTCACTTATAGCAGGCATCTCCTGTTTGTACAGTGTATTCTCCAGCTACTCATGGTATATTAAATTAATGGAAACTCTGAGCTTTAGCATATGTTTAATAGCTACAGTGTGCTTTTTTGAGCGATGATATGACTTGCCTACTGTATAGAAAAACACACATGGATGCATTTATGTATGTCAAAAATACCCATGCAGGCTTTGATATTAATCAACAACACATATCATCCTTGGTCAAACTATACTTTAGGCTGTATTAAACAACATAGAGGCAAGCTGGTAAAAACCTTCCCAGTTCTTCAGAACCTAGAAAAATCCTAAAAAACAAAAACCCCCACCTCCCCCCAAAAAAAAACAGTAATGAGAAAGACATTCTTCCACAGTGAATCAGAGTCCAATAAGCCCCTGGTCCTTCCATAGTGTAGCTGTAAACGCAGATGTCCCTCGCACTCATACAGCTGTAAAGATCTGTGGAACACAGCAGGACAAGGGGCAGTTTTTCATCTGTGTTTCAGTCAAAAAATTGTCACTGACTAGGCAGATTTGGCAAATGCTTAATGAAACACCCAACTCAAGAAATCCAAGTTCTAATCCTCAATATGTGGCACCCAGAAGGATGAGGGTGACATCATTAGCATGTTTGGAAAGTGCTACATATTGAAATGCATCAAGTTGTTGCCAGTGCACCAAAACAACTGCAGAAATATAATTGCTTACTCTAAAAGTACAGGTACAGGGAAATCACAGATGTTTTTTAACTGTGGGTTTGCATCCTAAATAGCTATATCCACCGTCTGTTCTGAATTAGTGTTCCCCAGTGGCAGGAATGTTGGGCAGATCCGTGTTGCACACTCAGACATGGAAACACCATCCTGTCTCCCTCCCACAATACATGCAGCCAAGGCAAAACACTGTTCCAGGACACAGGAGAGCCACAGCAAGGCAGGGTGAGAGCAGCACAGCAGGGAAAAGCTGCTCTGTGGCTGTGAGGCAGGCTCGCACATGGCTTCTCCTGTGAGCCAAGAGTGACACCTGCCGGGATGCAGGCTGGCCTCTCCTCAGGGAACTCCGGAGAGCCCGGCCAGGAGAGCCCTGACTGCCCTGACTGACAGCTTCGGCTTCTCGTGCACACACACACATCCCACCACCTACACTTCAGAGGAATCCACACACTCAAGGGCTTCTAGACAAACACCACATCACACAACACAACAATGGCACACCACGTCAAAACTCTGCAGCAAAAAGGAGCAGTTAATGTTTGTGTAAGGAATAAAGGACAACTGAGTCCACGTCAGGGCAGGGAAGGAGACAAGAAGCAGAGATTGAAAGGTCAAAGACATTCACTGCAATCCTTCCCACACCTGTCTTATATGACTTTCTGGGACAGTGACACCACCTTAGAAGTGAAACAGAGAACGAGGAAAATAAAAACTGCTGGAACTTTCATTAGCCAAAAATTATGTGTTTGTGTTCAACATGGTGCCAGTCTTGAGAAAAGCTTACAAGAAGTTCAATATCCACATCTGTTCTGAATATTTATAGAAAGTTCAGCAAAGAAAAGCTTCATTTTGTGCAGCAAGTAAAGGAGAATTAGCTCTATATTGTAGTGTGACTGAGTATTCCTTATCCTTAAGTCTCAGCCTGTACTAGCTCTACAGTGCTATCCTGGGGGGCTCTGTGGGCCCTGCAGTCAGCACAGGCTTTGCAGTGGTAGTAGGGTGAGTGAGCACAATTTAACTAACCCTACAAACTCAATCCCTGCCCTTTTCCTACAGCACCAACATCTAATTGATTCCGTTCTCTGTGGTTTTGAGGTAGAAAACCCCAGACTGAAACTCAAGGCACAAACATTTCCCATTCTGTCCCACCTCATCCACTCCCAGACATCAGGGGAAAATAGGAGTTGGAGGAAAAGGAGGAGATAAAGTAACATCCCGGGAAAAACCCTCAGCTTTGCATTCTGCAGCTCTAGTTTCAGCTGTTCAGCAGGAGGAGGGTGAATGTAAAATAATAGAACTTTGCTGCCACCTTGTGCTACAAGAGATGTCTGTAATCAAGGGGTTTCTTTTTGTCTTTTTTAAACCAAAAACCAGAACTTACATTGGCACACTCAAGAGAGAGGGTGAGCAAAGCCCCCGTGTCCCCTGCAAAGGGCCAGTATTGCCTTTCCCCAGAGTGCCCAGCCCAAAGCTCATTGCTGGCTCCACTCCCTGCCAAGGGGGCTCCCAGGGCCCCCAGCCAAGTACTGCTGCAGACTGTTATAAATATGTATTATAATACTGGCTTTTCACAAATATTAAAATGGGTGCTATATGTATAATGTTAAAGTAACTTTGCTATAAAGATCTAATTTTAATTTCTGCTATTAACTAAACTTAGACATAGTAGTGAAATAGCTGATGTAGTTATGCTTGTGGTAATTGAACTGCCTGCTTGGTTGGGATAACATCCAATGAATGTATGATGAGAACCCTGCTACTGATATGCCAACCACCAGGACCTGCTGTCTGTAGAAAATATGGACCAAAACCCAAGCTGGAGGTGATAAAAAGAAGACTAAAACCACAGCCAAGAAATGCACATGCTCTAAAAAGGTGGACCCAAGGAGGGGCCATGCTAAACACTTCTTCAAACATGTAAACTAGTTTGGGGAAAAGTTTAAATATGCATAATGGTTTATGAATATGCAATAGGCTGATGCAATAGAAAAGGTATGTAAAGGGTGTCTCTGAAATAGCAGGTGTGCTCTTGGCTGAATGCCAAGCACCCAGCTGTTAAAAACTTTGCTTTATTATCTTTGTCTCCTATTGTCCTTTATTAAACTTCTAAATTTTACCGGGACAGTGAACCTGTTTTTCACAAGACACAGCTTCCACAGGGCCAGGTCTCCCCAGTCCCCCTTAACCAAAAGGCACCAATGATTTGGTACCTCCCTTGATCATCACTAGTCATTGGTACAGATCATCCATGCTTTTTATTTCTGAGAGGAAGCTCACCACAAGTACTTACTAGGTGGCATGGTTGTCATTGGCCTGCTTAACTTGAGGCAAGCAGCCCACACAACCACTTTTTATTGACAGTAATCAGAGGGTTTGATGCTGGCTGAAACCCATTACACACCACAGCTTACACTAAAAGAACTGCTAGTCTGGCAAGGTTTGTGTTTGATTTCATGCTCAAGCACATTTTGAATAAAGTCATATTCTTACGGAGAGATTTTTGTGACACTGGTTTCTGATAAAGATGTTTAAAGGTAGATAAATTTTGACTAAAAGCTGATTTAACAAATATATGAATGATTGTTCTCCCACAGCAGTGAGTACTAACATAAAAATTATACCTTTGTCCAAAAATGCAAACATGTTTTCATGTATTTTAAATCTTTACAAAGTGCTATCCCAGAAATAGAAACGAATGCAACCGGTGAACCAGAAAATAAAGGAAATTTTTTCAGAGAGACAGAGGCCTTCATTTCTTAACCAATCCAAAAGTCTGTGACAAGAAAGTGTCCAGATTTTCTTGACTCCAAACAGACATTGGAAAGCATATAAAAAAACTAACTTTATGGGTGTCCACTATGGTTCTTGCCTCAAAAAATCTTCCACTATCAGAAAAAAACCCTGAAGGCTCCTCCATCCATTTTCACAGAAAGCCTCACAGAATTGGCCATCCCCTTATGTACAATTTAGTTTGTCTTATCTGACCAAAAGATTGGCTACAGTCGGGCATGTTCCTTATCCAAAGAAGATTCTGGGCTGCTCTGCTGCTTTTGCTTTCTTAGAACTATAAAAAAACCTGAACAACCCTAAATTTAGAAACTGTTACGGAATTGTTTGATGCTTACCTCTCCTCCTCTTCCCTGTTCTGTGCTAGACACTGTCATTCAGCAAGAGTTTATATATACTTTAAAAATGTACCAACCAGTAGTTGGTTTACTTCAGGTTTGTTACTTCTATATTTTTACCTGGTCTAGTAATTCACCATTATTTTTTCTGCTCCTATCAACCCGCCACCATCCCCCCCTCTGCTATCCTCAGTGTCATCTAAACAGCATTCAGGCAAGTGAAGCTGGGCAAAATGACTCTGGGTGTACTGACCAGGGCAATTCTCAATTTTGTCCCTACTTCATAATTTGAAATGATGCACGATGAAAAAACTCTACTCTGAATCAGTGAGAAAGTGAACATGAAGCATTCCACACCCCAGTCTGTCAAGCTGTGGCTACCCCCTAAGGGACACAAATGTGCATACCTCTCCCCAGTGCAAACCCATTTTCATTTCTCCAAAGCAGAACAAAAAACATAGAGGTTCATTTTGCTCCAGCAAGACTGTCTCAAATGATGGAAGGGCTGTTAAAATGTTTCCAGACATCAAAAACTTTTAATACTTTGTTAACAAATTTAATTCCTCTTCCTTATTCCAAATTGGGTACAGCAACAGGAAAAGGTTAGAGTTAGGGCAAGCAAGTTGCAGAGGGTAAGAGCACACGCAGCTGTCTCCCCTCAGCACAAGGCTGCAGCTCTGTGCAGAGGCAGGCAGCTACGCTACCCTCACTTCAGTTAAAGGCAGTCACCAGCATGACACTTCCACAGCATGCTCACTGACAAAGATCCTGCAGCTGTTTCCAGTCCAGAAGAAGTAGTTCTGACGGGGCCTACAGACAGCCTTGGTGTCTGGAGAAAAACACAGCATTACTGTTCAAGTCCATCCTCTAGTGCACACGCAAAGCATATGTGTTCTGACAGCCACTCACGGCAGGAGCTTGGCTCTTTCACTGGAGCTGTCGGCACTCATTGTTCTAGTCTGGAGTCCTCCAGCTCAGCCCTGCAGTGTGAGCCAAAACCATGGCTGCAACACAGACATTGTGGAAATACCAGCAGACAGTCAATGGTCTGAAAAGTTAATGCTTTGCTCAGATATATCCAGGGAAGGCGTAGTGGTTGGACCTCTCCAATACAGACCACAGTGCAACACTCAAAGGAAAAAAGGAGCAATGCTGACAAAGTGGTGGCACCTCTGATACAGCAGTGTCCTAGCTGACACACAATTTTGCTGTGTTACAAGCTCCAACTTATCTTTTTCATTACAGACTTCAGTTTTATAATGTAACTACATAGGTCCTGTCCTCATAGGGCATTCTGAGCTTAAATAAGACATTTGTCTCCTACAACAGGATAGGGGTAATGAATATTATTTTTGTTATGGATTAAGTGTGCTAATAGAATACTTCATCTAATCCTATTTTCTAAGCAGCATGGCTACTTACAATCTCAAAATGAACTGTGTCATGAGAGTGGTTTCATACAGCATCAGGCTGCTCCTGGTTTGATGCAAATGTCACAGCTGTTGTGGTTAACATCTACCACTGATGATCTGATTAAGCCTGCACTGAGTGGTACTGGAACATACAATGAATTAATTACCATCAGAGGGGTGAAGGGTTGAAGGTGTTTAGAATTTAAATTCGTCATGTTTATACAAATAAATCAGAGGGAAACGAATATTCAAAATACCTTAGTGCTTAAAATTGATTTGCTTCTGTAGAAAATAAATTAAATTCTGGATACAAACCAGTGAGCTCTAACAGACATAATACAGATTTTCATTGCAAGAAAGGCAAATTCTACTTTCCCATTTCAGTAATTGTCATAAATTCATTAACAACTACTTGAATACAATCCTTAACTCTATTGAGTAGAACCATGTGATATGGGAGCAAACATTTTATCAGTTGTGGAGTTGGTTTAGTGTTTACAAATCGGGGCAGAACCCTATAGTACAGTGTAAATATTAATGTAGTTGGTGACAGTTACATGTTCTATGTTTGCAAGCAATTGACACACAAATCACAGAAAACAGGAACACATAAAAACAGAGCAGGAACAGAATGCAGAAAGCATTGGTCAACACAGCAGGGAAACCATGCCAGCATGATGACACCATTAAGGCAAAGCTTCTCAAGCAGATTTGTCCTGTCAACACAGGGGCAGAAAGAGATGATTGCATGTAATCTGTATGTTAGCAGAAATACTTCAGTTGCTCCCAGCTGTTGGGCAGAATTTAGCAATGATATAAACCTTGCATACCTTCAAGGATGCCTTGCTAGTTCAGACCTTGAAGAATGTTGTTTCTTCAAGTAGATTTGCTAATTTAGTATTCAAGCACCTATAAGATCTTGTTGAAGAAACAAGCCATTGTGCTGGCTATTGTCCAAACACTTTTTTTTTTTAACATTACTCCTGTTTCAGCAAGCATACAATCATTAGTTTTATAATTATATGTATATTTGAGATCTCATACACAATTCTTATATGCTACATGACCTGGCTTTTACATGGCTTTGCTTTTAAAGCTTTATCTGTGTTTCTACTGCTTCCTGGAAGAATCCCACAGAAGAGCTTCTATATATGCTTATCACTTTTAAAAATGCATGACTTCATTAGAAGAAGTCTCAATTCTGGTCTGCAGAAACATGACCCAAAACCAGTTAAAAATCAGTGGGAGCTTCCCATTGGGTAGTCTGGGCCTTGAAAAGCCCTTATGAGTCATCTAATCTTCATTATGCTACACACTAATTTGTACAACAAATGAATCTTCCTGGCACTCTATCTCTTGTAGTGTGTTTCTTCGATTTCTACCATCCTGGAAGCTTATTTTGCTTTTAAATACAAAGGTAAAAACCTGGTTTGACCTCATTCTCTCCAGAACTCAAGGAAATATCAGCACCAATCATGACTATGTCCTTCCCCCACCCCTTGCCTTAGCTGCTGCTTCCCACAGTGCAAGCAGTTCATTCCCAGTCTTGCTCAAACATGTGTGGTTTCAGTGCAGAAAGCTCTAACTGAGCCTCTCAGGGTAAACGGGACACAGGTACGACACTCAGTTATGAAGAGCCCAAGTCACAGGTGTCACACAGTGGGCAGAGCCCATCTCCCCAAGTTTCAGGGGTGCATCTGTTCACACAGACAAACCCAGCAGGATTCCTGCAGACAGAAATATGCATCCTGAACAAAACTTTCAAAGGAGTGAGACTACAATTCTCATCCTAAACATTTAGGTTAACTTTGGCAAGCTGATCAAGATCTACAGCAGCATAGTGCCCTAGCTTTCAAAATGATTCAATGCAGCTCTGCCACGCCTCCCACAGCTGTAAGCATGGCTACAAAGGTGCTTATGCTGTTCTAACTACTCTCTTAAGGGGAACAAATTGGATAAAAATTGCTACTTGAAAAACAGCAAGTCTGTTATAATGCTTTCAGGCAATGTTTGCACCTAAGTCTCACATTTGTTCTTATCCTGCAGCAGAAACAGTACTTAGAGTTTCAAACACTTCATTCAGTACAGAAACTTGAAGTGAACTTCTTTCAAATGCATATTACTCTGAAGGGCTTCACCTGGCCCTAGCATTGTGAAACCTACTGTGTTATGCAAAACCCATTCTAGCTTTGGGCCAAAGGGGTTAGTGCCCAAGCAGCATGCTGTTAATTACAAACTGCTTCCCCAAAAAGTGATGTGGCTACACACAACTATATAAACCTATAGGTTATTATCATGGTCAATGCATTTGAAATATGAGATGTTAATGTCACACCGTTCTGACCATGGGGTTCCCTCTACCTGAACCTGACCCTCAGAAAGCTATATTGATTAACACCAGGAGCTGACCTACAAGTCTATTGTCCTTCTCTCAAATTAACATCTTCTTAAGAATTCTGTATATATAGTTTACCAACAAACACAAACACCAAGCTAAAATGTGGCTAAACCCACCAGATAACTAGTCTTCCTGCCATTAATGCCTTAAGGATTAAATCCTAATGGTAACTTGTGGGTCAAGTAACTACTAAAGACTGCTTAGAACTACATATAGATCTTGAATTAAAAAAAAAAAAATCAAAGTCTACAGTGTTATCTTTTTGATTCTGGATAAAGGGAAGAGAAGCAAAACAGCAGAAGCCAAAACGATTTCATATTTGCATTTTACTCATTTTGATATTTTCCACTTCAAGGTAAATCAATTTGTTCTGCTCCCATGAAGGTAAGTCCTTTCATCTGGCAACCAAAGTCTTATCTATTTGTCCTGTACTGCCATCTCTCTCTGAAGCAGTGTTCCTCCAGGATGTCTTGAGTATTCTTGGGCTGCAAGTATCTAACACAAGATGTTTGGTTTAGGTTTGTTTGGTGGGTTTTTGGTTTGTTTTTTTTTTTTTTTTTTTTTAATATCTCTTAGAAGGATTAAGGCTGAATGTCACACAGTGCCAATATTAAATCCATTTTTAAAACACTAAGGAGTTAAACCTGGACAGCCAAACACTCTGATTCAGCAAGCTTTCACCACAGGTTCTTAGGAAGACAGAAACAGGAATGGATATCTGTGTTATCAGCAAACCAACGTGAGTTCTACACAGCAATTAGAAGGATCAGCAACACAATACTGCAAGGAATTTACATACTGCCAAATAGAAATCTTGAGCAGGATTAAAAAAAATACAGAAACTGAAAAATGCCTCTAAATATCACATTGTTCTATTCTAAGAGGAAAGAAATGCAATAATGTAAGACCGCTTCACTTTTGAATTACAGCTCAAAGGTCACAAAATAAATACTATGGTAACCAATGACTAATTTAGGATGGAAAGAGGCTGCATCCTCCAAAACCGAGAGACCTCACAGGGGTATGGCTTAGTTTGAGTCTCTCCCTTTATTCAAATAAAATTGCAAGACTCATCTGTCTCCTTTGTGGACACTGGCTTTTCACAGCATGATTTTCCACACATAAGGGATTGCAACATGCTGCAATATTCAGCAATGCTAACTCATGCGGTGTGACAAAGTAGATGTATTGGGGATTTATTTTCCAAACTTCTTAAGTTCCACTATCCTGGTAAGGGTGATTTTTTTTTTCCCCCCCACATGTATTTTAAACAACCACTCTCATTTACCTCAGGTTGAAACCTCCCTTACTTTGGCAGAACAGCTTGCAAGGAAGTCTCTTAAAACAGAGCAAGTGGTCCAAATAGAGGTTTCACAGAGTGACTCCAGAAGCAAATCCTCCAAAGGAAGGAGTGGATGGAATATCCCTGACAATGAACCCCGAGGCCCAGCCCTCAGCATGCATCTTCCAGCCCCGAGGCCACCAGCTGAGCCCAGGCACTAGCACTTCTGGCACAGCCATAGGCACACCGGCCTGCCCAAAAGGTTTGCTGACTGTAGAAACACTAGCATGTAAAAATATGATGAGACAAAAACACTCAGCCCCCAGGCACACAACACCCTGGAGTCTGGTCTCCCTCACGAGCCATTTTAGTGAGAGGCCTGAGCACAGCTCTCACCACCCCAGCGATGTGAGCTCCCAGCACCCACAGCCACGAGATAACTCAGAGAGAAACCACAGCAAACGCAGGATCTCTGCCACAGAAACCACCTCGGCAGGGCACGTGGGCACTGCCAGCCCTGCTCAGGCACTGTGGGGCCGGGAATGTGGAATAGGGGCACGGGACACTGGGCTGGAGCCCTGGGCCTCACCCTGGGCAGGCCTGACCTCTGCGGAGGGACCCGCTCCTCCTCTGCCAGCAATGTAAGGCACCAAATCCTGAGACTGGGTGCTTGGCACTGCCAGGAAGCTCGTGAGGAGGTGGGTTGTGTTGTCTGTGTATAGAGGGGCGTACAGCAGTTGGAATGGCAGAGCTTCTTTGCTTCAGCAGGTGAGTCAGCTGTTAGTACTGTCAGGAAAATCCACCAACGCCAGAGGTTTATGTCCAAAAAGGAGACAGAGAGGCCACCAGGGCACACACCCACGGAGATTTCTCCCTCTGGGTTTTGGAAGGCACAGCCTCCCTTTTATCCTAAACTCCCAGGTCACTTGCTGCCCTCTTCCTTTCCCCATTGCTGTGGTACTAGGAAGGTGCAGCCTTCCCAAACCACCTTCCACATATTCCCCCCCTTGAATCTGTCATTTTACCCCAGAGTTCAGAAGTTCAGGCTTCTTGTCTTGTGCAGATCCTTGTCTATCTCAGGAGCAAAACTGTTGGCTCCACAACAAACCTGCTGCTTGAAGTTAGTAGAGATATTAAACACATTTCAAAGACATTAACACCCATACCTTCACCCATCAAATTATTTGTAAAGACATTAACACACATTTTTTTCTCCCAGTACCAATGAGGAAAGGTGAATCCCAAGATCGAAAATCATTCTTAGTTCAAGAGGATGCTAACTATATAGATAAATGTATTGATTTTTTTTTTAAGTGCTGTGGTTGGCTTTTTGTTTATAAACTATTAAATAATGATGCCTCAATCATACTGATAATGTCTGTTAGGGAAGGAAAAGGTATTGGGCTGTTATTGTTAGTCAGGAGTTTGCAAGTATTCAGGGATTAAAGCCTTACTCTTGTAAGGGTCCTGAGGCAACCAAGTTCCCTGGACTGCTGTGGATGGACAGTGCTGAGCTCGCTGCTTGTGGCACAAGTGTTCTGGTCCTGAACCAAAGGGTGCATGGATAAAGGCACATTTCTGATAGTTTCAGGCCAAATTCATCTAGGTCAGAGGACTTCTAGTTTTCTTCTAGTAATATTATTCAGTTAAATAGCTCAGGCACTTTCTAAAATTAAAAGCTCAGTTGATACTGCTTAGATGCAAATAAGGAGGACACTAGCTGGGGCTCATGCTATTACTGGTTTTCCTCTCTAGTTTTATTACATGAAATCCAGTTGTGTATAAAATTCTCAGATTGGGTTGGTTTTGTTGGTTTTGTTCTTTTTTAAACCCAGTATTAAAGGGCAGAAGATGACACCAATTAATGCAGTTGTTTCTAGTGCAACACATGTTTTTCCTCATAGGCCTGCTGGTACAGTTCATAAGTCGTACAGCAAGAATTTATCTCTGGTCTAAAGCTACCAGAGAAACCACTCAGCACCAACCAGACTGGTTTTCCTGAGGCTGAAAGCTGAAGGTGATTTGTTCCTTTCCTGGTGGTGTTCCAGTAATTCATCAATTGTGCACAGAAGTACTCCTGAATAGTGGGGTTATTTTTCTGGTGTTTTTCCATGATAAAATACCAGGGAGAGCAAGATAGCATGGCACACAAAGTTACTCCAGATCTCCAGTGTGATTTATTTATGTGTAATTTTTTAATCTTCTTGTGTCAATATCTGATATAATTCTACCAGAAAAATATGCCTATCTATTTCTGTAATCCTTATTGCTATTTCCACAGCCCTGGAAACGATTTTTTTCTTTGCCCCTTAGTTACTGTCATATCACCAGGCAGTAAACTTATTTTTCTGCTAGAAAATGCAAAATTAAAGATAAAATAAATAGTCAGTTTATACTTGTAGACACCACCAAAAATTGTGTAGCATTTCAGTTAACTTAGGAACACTTACATAATAGGGAAGAAGGTGCTGTGCAAATTATCTTTCTTCACCTGAGAATTCTACTCCTAAGTGATCTCTCCAATGTGCTGGTTTTTTCCATGCCTACCATGACTCCCATAGTCTCTAGGCAGAAAATGGTGAAATGAGAAAGACTTTCCACCCATTTAGAGATTCTGGAAAGTCTCAGTAATGATCACTTCCATTCTGAAAACAGCTGTAACACAGAATGTATTAGGTTGCTAAAGATTTTCCTGACTAATAATTCCTCTGCATTTCCTCTATGTGTGTCAGAGTGATACTGCCATTTGTATAGTGTAAAATGTTCTAGACTTTGCCAACCAAAGATATAAAGCAGGGTTAATTTTTATTTTCTGCATGTGGAACACATGTATTTAAACTACAGAATTTAAAAGGTGGTCTGGGGATTTCATATTAAAATAAGTATAATATAGTATTAAATATAATAATAACAACTGATATAATATAAAACCATTTAATACAAGAATAAATTTCAGTGGAAAACAACATAAATCAGTGCTGCTAGCATTGTTTGGCAACTTGTCCTAATTTATCCTCAATCAAGCACTAATCCTTAACTATTCTGGTGAAGCTCAGTGAAAATGCATTTTTCAAGTTGGGAGAAGACACTATATCAGGAGGAGGCCAGTGCCCCGTGTTTGCCTCCCTCCTTAGCTGTCTTTACAGCAGTTAAACTGTGCTGCAGTTTCACAAGGCTCTTAGGAAAGGCCTGATTTGCTTGACCCAGGAGTGGGGTGTTTCAGCCCATTTTCAGGCATGCTTTATAAAGAAGTTTCATAGTACTTATTAGTGCAACACACGGCTGAACACGTATGAGACTAATTCTTCCATTAAGAAAAATGATAAAGGTTTTTCTAGTTTAGAATTACACCCAGAATGCCTAAGGAAATATAGGATGTATACACCATATAATGGTAAAGCTTGCTCTTCTACATCGGTTGAGAAAACAATTTATCTCTTCCAGTAAAGTCTGCTAAATAAAAATTTCAGCATAATTCACCTACTTAGGAATAATTCACCTTTCTCCTGTGGATATAGTAGGACCTGCTGTGGTGACCTTTCATAAACTAAGACTTATATCTATGATGCTGCCTTGGTAATCTTCATTTGTATCAGAACAGTTATCATTATTTAAATTTTAGACTGAAACTCCTATCCCTAATGCCAGACAACTGAATGTTATAATTTTTTTTGCTGTCTCAGTACAAAATGTTTGTTAGTCACTTCAGCATAATACACCTTTAAAAATATTTCTAAGCCTCTCCTTGATGTCATTTCCAGGGAACATTAATTTATTTCATTGCTTTAATGCTTTTTTTTTTTTTTTATCAATTAGCAAATCATTCTAGGTCCTTTCCTCCACAGACATAGAGTGGCAGTCAAGAACCTTTAAAGCTGCACTCCTTTATTAAAAGAATTTTGCATTATATTATTTTGTTTTCATAGGGCAAGGGATACTTGTATTAAGTTGCCATGAGTTACATTTTGTCATCCTTAGGCAGACCAGGGCTTCTCTGTGAATAATGCTGGTGACATCAATGACACAAGTGAAATGTTGACTGTCTGGGTTATCAGCATGGGAATCTGACCTCAGGAATTCATTGTTCTACTCTTCATCCATATGAAGTAGTAAAACTTTAGTTCTCCTTTCCATGCATTACATAGCCATGGAAAATTGAAAGTAGCATGTATCAGGCCATATACAGACTAGGAAAGAACTTGCTGGGTCATCTGCTCTGTCATCATCTTCCAGGGAAGATGCTCTTTCAATCAAAAAACATGGAACATGGTCCAGGCTCTGCAAATATCTTCTGCAGTCTGAAGGTAGGTACCTATCAGAGGCAAATCTCCTGACACGTTTGTGACATTTCTAGTTAATAATTCTGTTTGTTTTGCCTCAGTTTACTGTCAAACATACTATGGCAATCACGTTGTGTTTCTTAAGATAGAAGTATTTTGTGCTGTTCTGAGGCTAAATTGCAAGTTCCCTGGCAAGCAGTCACCTGCAGGCTGACTCAGTGAAGTAGAAACAAGAAGAGTGTCACAGTGTGAGTGGAGGGATTGCAGTCTGGACATTTTACAAGTTACGCTGTTTGGCCCTCAGCTTGGGTGGTCTGACCAGTCTGCCTGACTCTGTTAGTGAGTGGGAGTTCTGCACTGCAGGGTTCTGCACATGTTTATCCCTGAAAGCAAGGGAGTGCATTAGTGAAACTGCATGCACAAGGCTGGCTAATGATGCTCCTTCTGCTGGTGATGGAGTCAGTGACTCAAAAGGGATTATGTTTGTTGACAGAGAGCACATCTGGCTGCCATATAGCCATGCACTCCAGAGGTCTAATTCTGTCCTGATTTACTCCCCATCTGGGTCATGGCTGTAACTCTTCCAGATGTGCCACAGATTGGTAAATGTAAGTCTTTTATCAGTGACTAAATTTGGACTGAACTTGGTCTTCTGTATGTGCCTGTAGATTTAATTTAATTTTAGTGATACATTTGGATTTACGAGGCTAATTTTAAGCACTTGGTCTGTGCCTAGACCTGTAACAACAATGTTTATTGACCAGAATACATAACTATTGGAAAAAGCCTGCCCAGGTCCTTGCTTTATTTAAATTAGTGGTTTTTCTTAAACATTTGGTTTCTTGGATAGAACAATTGATAAATATGTAAGCATGTATATGAATGTCTCTATAAAGAAGAATGATAATGATAAGCTTTTGACCACCTTCATTCTCTTTCTCAGTGTTGAATGTCAGGATTATATAGCGTGGCAGCAAGAACAGAACCAGAGTCTGGAACTTTATCTCTTTTGTAAATTGGTTTTTTTTTGAAAGGTTTTCTAGTATCTGTTCTTGTTTTTAGGAGTGATGCTATCCATTTTAGCCTTTTGTGTGCATATGATTGAGTAGCAGTATAAACCATGCTTTAAAGAAAAAAGTCACAGGTTGATACCTCTTGTAAGCATTTGTAAAATCTCTTTCCACCTTTAGATGGCTCACATAGATATGGATGGTTCTGGTACTAATTTTTTTAATTAATTGCATATTTAATCTGTGTCATCATTAATTCTAATTTTATTTTTTGTGATAAGTCAAATTGTTTCTTCTTTTTATGGATGCTTCTCCAAGACAAAGAAGGAAATGTATCTAGCACATACTGTAGGAGCTACAATTAAAGTTGCATATCTAGTTTTTGCCTTCCTATGGCTGTTTTCTGTGTACTTCCTTAATCAATTTAGTGTATTTATTACCGATAAGCTTTTGTTACATTTCGCTCTCCATGTATGAATGCACAGCTTCCATCCCACCACTTCCTGACAGGCCAGGAAGTCAGGTGAAAATGTGATGGACTTCTTTTAGGATAATGAGAGCTTTCAGCTAGGTGCAGAAAATGTAGTGGCTGCTGAATTTAGCAAAAATGTATTCTACTTGCTTATGTTTTCATATTGTATTTTGATAGAATTCCTGTTTATTTCCTTTTGGTACCCACAGGGTGCATTGTGCAGTAGCTGTACAGTCAAGTAGCTTGCAGGCTCACTGCTCTTCTGTGTGTATCCTGAATGTAAAAGAGATTTAATGAAAGTGATCTAGTAAGCATGATCCAAAGGAATGAGAATAAGACTTGGTGCCATATCATTCTGAGTTTACATTTAGATGATGAACAGTGATTAACTTTCTTGCTCCTTTTCTCTCTGTAAAATTGGTATTTTCATTTACACCTTTCTAACAAAAGGTTTGATTTGCTTAATTACTACACTGAACATGACAGCTGCTAATATGGATGTTGAATCATTAATTCCCTAATTGTAGCTTTCTTTAGAATTTCATAGGGATCTCAAATTTTATAAATCACCTTTTTATTTCTTTTGGGGAATATTCCAGTAAGTCTGCAATATTTCCTTTCTGATTCTTGTTTTGTTGTTTTTTGTAAAATGTCATCAATTTACAAGTGTTTTGTAACTAATGTCTCCACTGTAATTTCCTTATGTTTAACAGACTCATTCCTCAAATACCAGGCTCATTAAGCTCATGAAGTAGTTTAAAATACATAGTTAGCTACTTTGGAAGTAATAAACACACATGGGAAGATTCAGAGCTTTTTTTATTTACCTATTCACTTTTTTCTGTGGCACTTTGCTCCCTTTGCTGGTTTTCTCCCTTTAGCCATCTTTCTGGAGCTGTGTAGAGAGGGGGACAATAGTGGCATGCTTTATCAACTGAGGAGTACCTAATGCACCAAAGATCTTTCTCCTCAGTTCAGTAAGTTGTAAGGGTACAAGATATAGATAAGGGGTGAGATGACTGTTCAAAATTATGAAGACAGTGGGTCTAAATTTTCTTTCTGATACTTGGAATTCATTTGTTTTAACTGGCCTGACCTCACTGGAGCTAACTTTGTGTGAGTAGTGTAATGCAGTAGAGAATCTGGTCTACACAAATGCAGAAGAAATCTAAATGAGTCAAAGTTCAAAGGGGTTCTTTTCAGGCTACTTTTCATGACAAACAGGAAATGGATAAAATCTGCATAGATGTCTAATGAATCATGATTATTTTGTGTGCAAACAGGAAAATAATGGATAATAATAATCTTTGCATCATCAGAATCTCATTGTCAGGATGGTTGTCAGGACTTGAGGATGTCAGTTCAGGATTTCTTCCTCTCTACCATGAAAGTATGGCAGTAATTTACACACTCTGGCATAACTGATTTAGAAACACAGCATACCTGCCTTCTCCAGCCATTGCAACCAGCCCTGCAGCTTGAGACCACGTGAAACCCACCCTGCACATGTGGCTGTTACCCTGGGGCAATGGCTGTACACTTTGTCAAGCTCCTCTCTGCCCATGCTGCTTTGCAAGATCTGCCCTCGATTCCAAGGCTTAAGACAGGCTTTAGTGCTTAGCAAAGACACGAAAAAATAACTTCTTTGACAAATGTGTAAACATTGGGATACGCTTCCAATGGAAACATTGTTCTGTGGGGAAGTATGCCTACATCTTTTTTGCATGTAAATTAACCAAAAATATTTGCATCTACAGCAAATGTCTGAACACTCAAGGCACATGGCTAAGCTAGATTTTGTCTTCCTGCTGTTATTATGCATATGGGTAGATCTTGATCTAGACTCCACCTTTCACCACCTTCCCCATAAAGTTCATTTTCTCAGAGAAACATATCTGTATGAAACTATTCTTTGTACAGCCTGTTCCAATGTAGGTCTCTCACAGGGTCACAGGTCCTACCAGGAAACCTCTCTCCATGGATCCACAGACTCTGCTCCAGCACGGGCTTCCCACGGGCTCACAGCTCCTTCAGGCATCTCCATGCCTGTGTGGGCTCCTCTGGGGCTGCAGGGGGATCTCTGCACCCCATGCTCTCCATGCCTCTCCCTGGGCTGCACCAGGGGCTGCAGGGGAATCTCAGCTCTGGCACCTGGAGCAGCTCCTGTCCCTGCTCCTGCACTGCCCTGGGTGTGCTGCTCCTCCCACATGATCTCAGTCCTGTCCTCTCTGGCTGCAGGCACAACTGCTCAATAACTTTCTCTTTTCCATCCCAAATCTGTTATCCCAGATGTGTTACTACTGTCACTTGGCCAGTGGCAACTCCATCTTCCAGATGACATTGGCTGTTGGACATGGGGAAGCTTCCAGCAGCTTCACACAGAAACCACCCCTGTAGCTCCCCTGCTACCAAAACCCAGCCATGCAAACCCAATATGACTTTCTATGCATGTTGTTTCTGAAATTTTAAGGTGGTGACACATTGAATTGTGGTTGAAGTTGCAGGTGCAGATTGTGTTTTTTCAATCATCACCACTCTGGGAACAATTTTCCCTTTCTAAGTGATGTGTGAGTTCTTTTATGACAAATATGTTCTACAAATTAGAGAAAGAAAAGCACCATATCATGGCTGAATATTGTTTAAAGTATTTTTGTAACCTGTCCTCATAAACTGAAAAGGTGTTGAAAGACTGTATTGCCCTTTTTGGAGTGGGAGCTAATCAAGTCTTCTGTAGGTGTGTATTCTGGCAGGAGAAGAATTTAAATGTGAAGGTTTAGGTAAGTGTATTCCCAACTGGTTCTTGATTTATCAGCCTCATACAAGCAGATGAGGACCTGGAGCTTGGCTGGCTGAGGTGTTTGTACACATCCATGCTGCTTTTTGCCTTCTGATGCAGCACAAGCAGCAGCTTCCCTATCATACTATTGCTGTCTGTAAGCACCTGATAAGAAAGCACTAGCAGATAAGGAGATGGAAGCTGACACAATTTTCAGCCTTGAGCATTTGAAAGGGCAGCTGATTCTTACAGTGAGAATGGGGTGCTATTTTCTTGTAATACCCTGTTGGAGAGGGAGGGCCTTGGAAATACGTTTCTCTCTTTACTCTTCAGTGCAGTTCCTTGCACAAAATACTGAAGTTAGAATCTTGGGCTTTATTTGCTATGCTTAAGCTTCAGTTTAGGGACTGAAAACAATGGATTCTCATATAATTTACTAAGAGATTAGGTCATCTGAGGATTTAGCTTGTTAAAATTATTTTTCTTAGAATAAGAGGTTACTCAGCCAAGTGGAGGGCAAATGGACATTTTCCCAATAAAGCTTTGCTGTGCGTGGTCAGGAATGGCAGATTTGGGCTACGGAATCCCATGGTCTGCTTTGCTGCTGGCTGTTCCTGGCCACCAGAAAGAGGGTGTCAGGGCAGCCCCTGGCTAAACAAGGTACAAAGCCATGGGACAGACACACATGACATGCTCCTGTGTTTTTAAAGACAAAGAGCAAAGGAAAGTCAATAAGCGATCTGTCCTCTTGCTGTTTGGCATGTTACAGGAGAAATTGTTTGTTTTCCCCCTGTTAAGGGATATCCAGTTAAACATGGGTGACACTACAAGCTCCAAGGTCAGTGTAACAAAATATTTTAGTATCACTGAGGCTCATGAACAGTTTCAGAAATGCCTGCTGATACTGTTATTTATAAGCTTAGAAAAAACTGTTAGGTCAGCAGACATTGGCTCTACAGCCTGTTCTCTTTAGTGCCAGCAGTCACTGTCCCTCTATCAGCACAGGGATAATCTACTCACAAAGGTGTCAGAGCCTCTACTAGCTCAAGGGTAATTGCTTTCCAGGTGCCTGAAACAAACCACCAAACAGCCTGTTATTCTGCATAGCACAAACACAAGAATACAAAATGTTCTTACTGCTTCCTTCTGTTCCCTCTGTATTGCCTCCAAACCTCCAGTGGAGGAAGCAGCAGTGTAGGCACTTCTCAGCTGCCAGTGTATGACAAGCATTGCAGATGGCAAAAATAGTCTCGGGCTTCTGGAGCTATTCCTGAACTCTGAGATGGGTTCACAGGCGGTGATGTGCCAGGCTGATAATTCTGGGATAGTCCCTGAATAAACTTCTTTACTCTTGTCTTGAAGAGAACATCTAGAGAATCTACTACACTTTGTGTAAACCAGAAGAAATTCCAGCTTTCTGTTTTAAACCAAATGAAAACAAACTGGGGACAGGCCCACCAGAGAACATGGCTATGCTATTTGTGTCTAGAAGCTGAGAAAGAAGTGTTTCACCACTTTAGTATATTTAGGTATGAGAACAGAACTCCTTTCCCAGATTCCAGAGAGGAAACAGTTTCTGCTTCTTTAAAAATATGTTAATCAGTTTGTTGGAGAATATGTTGATGAAACTGTCTCTAAAGAAGTTAACTGCCATGAAGGAGATTTCACCACCTATTTTGAGACTTTGATATGTATTTCTATTGCACATTGGGGAAAGAATCAAAACCAAAAAGTATGTTTGAGTACCAATTGAGATGTGCTATGGGTCTTCTTTGCAAAGTAGTAAGAATGCTGTAATCACCTTTCAAAACAAAAAGTAAAAACTATGATGAAGCATGAAATCTAAAAATGTTTTGTATTAGATACCAGAAAATAGTCTTTAAATTCTACAAACTATTTTGCCATATTTCCTTCCCTGCACATACAGCCTGATTTCTAATGAAATATGATCCTGGTAAATCCCGTGTTTATGGTGTATTTGCAGTGACACCAAACATCCTATTTTTGAGGGGGTTATGTTAAACCTTCTGGAAAATACTTGTCTTTCATGGCCACCTTCTAAAATAACTCTTCAGTCTCTGGAGACTGCACTTCATCTGACCACTTTAGGCAGGTGCTTCAATTCATGTGTTTGGCAGTCTTCAAGCACATGGTAAGTCCCTCTAATATCAGGAAGGCTTTAAGAATAGTGAGTGTTTAAACATGCTTAAACACTCTTGTAGAGGAAGGCAGACATACTGCCACACATTTGGATATGACCTCTCTTAGTTGTATGTATCACTTCTTGGCCAGATGCTTCTGCTAATCCTTTGGAATGGCAGGAGAACCACTTGTGTGCAGACCTGAGCCATAGCTGGAAATGCAGCAGTTTGTAATGCCAGCTCAAGCTCAGGTGCTAAGGGGGGATGGGCATCTGCTCTGGGGCCAGCACAGAGATGATATCCCTGGCAGAGCTCAAGGGAGGACAGTGAGGATAGTCACATTGTCCCTGGCCTTAGGCTGGGAGATAAGACTCACCTTGCTTCTTGGTTTCTGCCTCTGGTGCCTCCTTCCTCTGATGCCTGTGGGGTTGGTTTTGCTAATTTTGAGGAAGCTTATCCTACGTGGAAAAAAACCTATTTGTGAAAAAAGGTCTGTAATGAAAGATGACTGCAATCATTGCAGGCTGTTACATTTGCACATTTGAAGGTTAATTCATGTACTGCACTCAGACACAGCCAAATATCCATGAGAGATGATTCTGATTTTAAAAATAGACTGATTACAAAGCAAACAACTGAACAGAGATGAAACAGTGAAGGTTCACCTGATTCCAGTACTATGAAATTGTCAATTACGTAGGGAATCTCATGCCAACTTAACTATTGCTTTTCTTGTAGAAAGTTTTAGAAAAGAACAGAAACAAGTTTTGCAGCATCAGATATAGGCATTAACAGCATGCTGACAATGCAAACAGGGGTCCAAATCAGTTCCCTATGTCTTAGCCCCCTTTGGTTTTTTTCTGGAAGTGAAACTTGTGTGCCAAAGCTTGAAAAAGTAGAATATGGGCAAGTCAAACAATTTCACTCATGTTGAGGGAGCTTGTTCCAATGCTTCCTTAAGGCTTGCCATCAGAAAACAGAGGGCTGTGTATGTACAAAACAAGTAGGACACCAGGGGAGGGAACAAAGTCCTTGTAAGTGCACACACACATGTCTAGACGTGGAGCCTATCTGTGGAACACTGACCTTCTCGTGCCTCTGTACTGCCAGCAGTACTGGCAGTACTGCTGCTGTGTTTCCTCTTTTGCTGCTGCCTGTGTGAGCTTGCAGCAGTGTGGCCTGGCTGCAACTTTGTACTTTGTGTTCTGGGAGCTAAATACTGGTCCCAGGAGTACAATTTGGTCTTGAGAGTGCCCAGTAGCATCATAAATACAATGCCAGAGTTCTGTATTTCCTTCTAAACATAGTTTTCATGAGGTTGGTGGGACATGGGTTTGTTTTTACCTTTATAGGTTATATAATCTCAACAGAGGGCTTTTTAAAACCAAATATTGCATTTGCACAGATCTTGTGTCCATCACTTACAAAGATAACATTACCCTTTGCAATCAGGTGAAATTGACTGCAGAGATGGGGATGTAACCTGGCTGGCTGTGCCTGGGGCAGAGCCTTTCCCTGGGAGCACTGCTTTGGTCAACGTTGCATTTTTGTTGATAGGAGCATGTGTGGGATATATGCTCGTAGGAAGGGAAAGCAAGGGTATTTGTTCTTCAGCTTTCCCATTAGCTGTGTTTATTTGTGCATGATGGTTTTACTCATGGTCTTTGCAGCAATAGAATTCAGTCCCTTTTTTTTGATCTAGATTATTGCCTTTCAGAATTTGATGAAATGAGCCTGAGGCCCCACGCAAATGGAGGACAGGCAAGATTGGAACCAATGGAATGAGTGATTGGTAAATGGTCTTGGATTTATGGGCTCTAGTCCTGCCTTATCTTTTTGTTGACTACTTGTGAGTATCCAGCAAATCCATCTGGGCTGGGAGAAAACCCACTGTGACCCTCTGCAGGCAAATGCTGACATCTGTCTTGAAAGAAAGGTGTTTGTGCATAAATATTAATGTCAAAAGGACACCAGACTTGTGGTTCTTAGTCTCACTGAAGCCTTCCTTGGCTGCTATTAGAACAAGGCTGAGTGTTTACCTTGCACAGCATCTCTGCTGAGCCATCCACAGCTCTACTCACATCTCTCCAAAACAAACACACTTCTTGGAAGGCTATGTTTGACCCACAACAGTCATTTGCATTAGCATTAGTAGAAAAGCCCTGCACTGTTATGCAAGAAAACACATGCTTTTAACTTTAGCATTATCTTATTAGTTTGTTGCAGAAATCACCACAACAAAAGTAAAGTTTTTGTTTACTTTTTTGGGTTGTTTTTTGCCCAATAAAAGAGAGGGGAGAATCTGACCTGCTCCAATCTGAATGGTGTTAGAAACAGCAATTTATTTTACTGTGGTTGAAGAAATTAAATAGCTGATTTTTCCATTGCTCCTTTACAGAAATTATAGTCTTTAAGGCCTGTCCTAAGAAAGGCTAAACTTACACATTCAATATGAATGGGCAGATAGCCCTTATGTGTATTCCTAACATGCTTTCTTAGGCAAAACATAGCAGATCATGGAAGCAACTGTATTCCTGCTGGTGTCTGTGGCCTTAGTGTCTGATCTGTTCATTTCAGAGAGTCATGCATGCTTTTCTTCCCTTCTCTTTTTAATGAACAGCAGAGTATGATATGTAGCCCTTGTTGGTTCTGAGCTGTAGAGCTGAAAGGAACCTTGTTTACAAGGTGTGCTAAGTGTGTAAGAGAGGAAGTTATGGCTTCACAGATGAATGGAAGTGATAAACACAAGGTCTGAAAGGTAACCTGGATGATATCTTTTGACTAAATAATAGAGATGAAACTTTTAAATATGTTCATCTTATTTTCATCTGAACATATAACATCTGAACCTCTTGTTGGGGGTTAGGATTTCTCCTTTTGTTTCTTTCTCTCAGGGAATTTTCTCCCATTTGTTAAAACACAATAATTTTCTAAAAGACAGTAACAAAAATATGGACAGCGCCCCTGCCGGCTGCGCCGAAGGGGAAAGCGCCTGCAGCCTTGTTACACTCTCCAGTAAGGAGCTGTCATTCCTTCGCCCTTATCTTTGCCTGAAAGCCCCTCCATTTCAAAGCCATGATCATTCTGACGGAAGGGGGCCATATTTTCCATTCCAAGGGAGGTCCCTCCCTTTCCTGACAGACAGCTGTCTTTCAAACCAAGACAGTTCTGTTCAAGAATGACCTGTAAAAGTGAACTTTTGGAGCTTATATCATTGTTCATCCAGCAAAGTTTTGGAATTTCATAATCGTAATTGTTATCAGTATAGGGGGTTTTGTCCTTCTCTACTCCTTTATTAATGGCATTTGTACTCTGTGAAGCCTTTTCAACATAATTTGCTGCTGTATGAGAAATGATAGAAGTCCACGAGCCTGTACTGAGAGAGGGCTTAAGCCATGTAGAGACACTTTAATCCACCTGCTTGGAGAACGAACAAGTAAGTGCAGGAGGGAATAATAAGTCTCACATTTGGGCTCTGGTTGTGGATTTTAAATTTGCAGGGATAGGAAGGGAAGAAAATAAAATGCAGGGCTGGTACTTGGACATTACAATTAGGTCTGGCTTATTCTCTTACACAAAAGTTTATAATTTTGCAATTTTCCAGGTCATTGGCATAAGCATGGAAAATAGTATAATGCATTACTGAATCAGTTTTAGTGGAAACTTCTCATCATGAAAATGTAATTAGGCTATTATTTTTGTGGCAGCTTAGTGCTGTAATAGTAGCATACTCCATTGATGAGTAGAATCTCAAGAATTAGAGCTTTCTTCCTGCTCACATTCTTAGAGAAGAGAACACAACTTCATATACAGGTATGCTCTAAGGAAATAATTTAACTCATCATTGTGTATCATCAATACAGATGCAGAACAGGAGAGTGTGGAATGGGGAAAGTCACTTCATGTACCCTTCTTGTCTTCCTTGTTCAAGAGCATGCAAAAGGATGTTGGAATGACAAGTGAAAATGAAGCATCCTACTTTGTTCTGACCTGATTTGTCAAGGGCATGGGGATTGCATTGTTCCATTGTCATTTGGAGAGGAACACTCTCTCTGTGCTTCCTTTGAGGTTTCCAGAGGGAGTCATGAAGGAGAAGCACCCAGGTGCCTTTGAGTACATACCTGTCTCTCCTGTCTCTAGCACTCTTCAGCACACTTGCATAGTAATTCCAGGCTTACAGATAGTAAGAGGATGTTCCTTCTTGAGAGGTTATTGAAAGGAATTAATCACAAATTTCTTATTGAAATGTTGTAAAATGATAATTCATTCAAATCTAATCTTTTTTTCAGGAGAAGGCTTGTTCTGAGCCTATCCTATCACATTTTTTCTTTTACAATCATTTTTACAGGAAAGGTTTTGACATTGAAACATCTGCTTTAACAATTCTTTTATAATTTGTAGTATTTGAAACACATAAATGGGAGCTTAAACTGAAAAAAAAGACAAAATGAATAGTTGCAATGAAATAATGAAGTTAATATTTTTGTTCTAATTTACATGGGGCAAATATTTTTAAAATACCACATTCATATAGGCTTGGAAGAGTGTTGCTCATTATATTCTAAAAAAATTAAGGGATGGGGAAATACCTATTTAAAAATAAATGAAAAGAACAAAATAATAGTTAATTTCTGCTCTTTGTAGAAGGACTTTAATTCCTGATATCCTTGCATTAGCATATGATGCTACATTTGACCTTTCTTGGGACTATGGGAGTCCCTACTCACATTTGTCCTCATGATGTTTTTGTTCCTGTATGAACTTTAAAGGTGAATTCTGAACACCTCAATCAAAATTCCATGGGAATTCCAACCCAGGGTCAATACTAAGGATTGCTTGCTGCTACTCTGCAGTAAATCTGGTTTTGTCATCCAATTGCAGATGCAGCTTTTGCACACAGAGCAGGAAAGAGCACCTCGATCATTTGTGATACCATAAGGGCAAACTGGGTTAATAAGCAAGTCATCTGTAAATTGGAAAAGCACAGTACAAGAAAACCTGGAATGACTACAGAAAATAGTTGTTCTTTTCTTTAAAACTCTTATCATTTTTTCCACACAGCATACTGGTAGTTAGAGACCAAGCCTGAAAATGAGAGCTGGTGTAAATTAGTGCTGTCCAGTGAAGTCTGGTGGAGTTGTACTCTTTCACATGTAGCTGCTTTCAAAGAGGGACTTGCACAGAAGTGACCATACACCATTGAAGTGACAGTGATATTATCCTTGTTGCCTGAATTTCTTCCTCTTGCTACTGGAGCAGACAAAAGCAGTTGTCATATACAGACTATGGGAGGCAGCCTGCATTCTGTTTTTTTAACATTTTATCAAAGCTGTTCTCTCTAGATAGATTCCATATAAAAGAGAAACCAAAAAAAAAACAAACAACACAACCAACCAATCAACCAAAATCCACCTAACAAAGAAAAACAAACAAACCAAAACCAAACTAACAAAAAATTCCTTGTAATAATTTCTTATAACTTATAGCAAAGACACTTGACTAGATGTTCCTTTTTTCATTTTTGAGTGATAAAAAGAAGAAAAACCCCAACACCCTAGCTTTCCAGCTGTGGCCTAAACTGTTATTTCTCCTCAGTATCAAGCCATTTATGTTCACAGAATTTGAGTTTCTGGCAAGCCTGCACAGCTAGCAACATATCTTTCTCATAAAGAATGTTTGCTTCTACATTTGTCAACACCAGTGTAATAGGAATATTCTTCTTGCCTACCAGATGAACTCTTCTGTGATCAGCTAGTCAATGCATGTATTTTAATTTGTCGTGGGTATTTTTGTGTATCCAAGGAAATGTTTAGACTGAAAGTTGGGAAGAAACAGATTTAAAAGGCTGTAAATCTGTGTCAAAGAGTCTAAATACAGAGATGACAAGTGTGCCAAAATCTGATTTGGAAGTCTGACTGAGTCAAGTCTTACAAGATTAAATTATGGATCTTTCTTCTACCATTAGTCAAAAGCTATAACCAAGCCATAACTTCCTACAAAGTCTATACATATTTAGACTGGATTATCTAAGCAATTGGATCACTTAGCATTTGCATGAAAAAGTCTTGTGAAGCAATTAAAAAAAATTAAAACTCAGTAATTAGCATCAAACTGATATTCAGCATCTATATTTTAGGAAAATAATCTCTTCATGCTATTTGGGGTGATAGATTTGCTATTTCCTTTCTACATGTACCCTTTTACATCTGTGACAGTACCAGACATGGTGTGTACACATTGCTGATGGAATCATGGTCACCCTGTCAGTCAGAAGTGGTGATGGGGATGCTGGAAGTCACTATGCTAATAGACACTGACATGGAGGCAATCTCTGTAGTGCTCACTCTTTTGGTCACAGCAGATTTCCATTGACCCATGCTTTGGCAAAGAGCCCTTTCCTCTCACAAAGTGGCTCTTCAATTTTTTTGGCCTTTTCTAGCCTTGAGTTTCACAGCTCAAAAACCTGACAGGAAACACCGCTGGGGACCAAGTGTCTGTGCCAACCTTTCTTTTTCTAATTGCTGAGAAGATTGGTGGCACAGCAGCACACTCTAACTCTTCTCAATGCTCTCTATATGACTAATGTATGGCTCATTGCTGCTTTCTCCCTGGGCAATTGCCTCTGAAGTGGCTTATACATCAGCAAACTCTGAAGTACAAAGCATTATCACTTGTTGCCACAACAGTCATTGCCACAACAGAAAATGAGGTACATAAAAATGGCAGTCACAAAGTACTGATCTACAAATAAGCCTTATTTTGGACCAGCAAAAGGACTTAAGGTGAGATAATGTCATGGTGTTTGAAATGGCTGTGGTTCAGCTCTTAATCCTAACTGCAGACTTGGGTCAAGGTGGCTGTGACCTCACAGTTAGTCACAATTAGTTTGTGGACAAGCCTTCCTTGTGGTTTCCAAAAAAAAACAGCCAAAAATATTTTTAAATTGCATGTTCTTTGGTAGTATATATATACATATATTCAAAAGTTAATGATTTTATTTGTTTTTTGTCTAAGTTTGATAGGGACTTGAAGCTAGATGAGGATGCTGCCTTGGAAATACAGAATCAGGGTGGCACAGCTCTTTTTGAACTCAGGACAACTACAGTGAAACATGCATTACCTGCATTGAGCAGAGGCACCACAGTGCAGTACACTGAGCCCCTCAGCCCTGGGCCCCAACAGCAGCAGCTCCCATGCAGCCATGAGCATGGACAAGCACACACCCAGGCTGAGCTCACTAAGAATCTGCCAAGCAGCTGAGCTGTGTTTTAAAAGTCCTTGTCATATACAGGGTCTGAGATCTTTGTGATAGCACAGAAAAATTCCACGACCAGAAAGAGCCTTTCTGTCTTCCCTCTGAGCTTAAAAGAAAAAAATTCCTGCAGTTATATTAATTGGAAACAAAATCTTACTGTAGCCACATCATTTAAGAGGAGTATCTGGCACTTCTAGAGAGGCTTTTAGGACTCTTCAGCGTCATCAGAAAACTCTGTTTCCCCAGCCCGGCAGCCCAGCCTGCACCTTGTTCCACTGATCTGTTGAAACAGTGCTGACAACAGTGTTGCATGCAAGGAGATCCAGTCTCGGGCTGAGGGGTAGAGAGCAATGGAGGGTTTCTTTCATTTTAAGTCTTATGCTTAAGCTTTCTAAATGCATTGCTATCACAAGGCTTACAAGGTTTTGTCCTTGTTTAGTTTTCTTTAGCCAAAATAATTATCAATCCCTAGTGTAAGTGCAATGATATCATTTGTGTTAAAACTAGAGAGTGGAAACAGTACTGTTTTATGAAAAGTTAGATAATTTTGTCTTTTTGTTTGTTCTCTTCTTGAAAAAGAATAGCAAAGCAACTAAGTCTACCTTTTGGAGAAAGGACTGTGACAGGAACCAATTCACTTCCTGTGTAGTAGTAGCCCAGTGGGAATGACCAGGATCAAACACTTCCAAATCTGGCCCTCTGCACTAAAGAGGCTGCTCCTTCTTGGTTGTGCTTGTCTGTCTGTCTGTCTGTCTGTCTGTCTGTCTGTCTGTCTGTCTGTCCATGCAGTGTGTGGCTGGTGCAGAAGGACCCCAGAAGGGATGCTGGATCAACCTGGCCTTGCCAAGCAATTGCACTGTGAGCAGAGGAACATCTTCCAGCTAATATTTTGTTAAAGATGACAGTTTTCCACAGAAAGCTTTGTTTTCAACAGATCAGCACTTTCCAACAGAGAAGTCTTTTGCCAAAGAAATTCCCCAAGTATTTGGTTGTGGTTGTGATGGCTCCTCAGTAGGGGGAGTTCTGGTATGCTTAGTTAGAGGTTCATGTCCAAGAATTCGGAGAAAAAGATAAAGTGCTTCCATGACTGTGGTTGGTTATGAGGAAGGGGAAAAAACCTCTTGGACTTCAGCTCTTCCTTAGGCTTCATCATCTCCTGCTCTTCTTTCTCTTTGCATATTCCTGAGTTAAACAAATACTGTATAGTATTTATTCCATTATCATTTCCCCTTGGGACAAATTACTCCAGTGCAGACAACTTTCTGCTATTTAGCCTAGGGAGTGAAATATTCTTGTGACTATATTGCCTTCCCTTCAATTCTTCTGTTTGTTCTGCAAACATTGTGTCAGAAATTTATCCCATTTCTAGCTCTGCCCAAGAAGCATATCATAAAATCACTGCCTACTCACTGCACTTAAAGAGTAAGAAATTAATATGAGTTTTATGGGAAGAGAGGTAAAGAAGACTCTAGTTAATGCAAAGAACTGAGAAGACTTAGTCTTCAGGTAACAAGAAGATTAGGAAGCAGGTAACTGTTTGGAGACTCTTCTTGATGCAACTCTGTATTTTCTTTCCTTTTCTGCTTTCTGCAAGCCACGAACAGCAAAGAGAAAAAAAGGAAAAAAAAAAAAAAAAAAAGAACAATTTCTTGCAGAGGTTTTCCTCTAGAACTATGTTTGCCCCTTTGTGAAAACAAGCCACTGAAAAAAAACCAGTTGCCAAAGCAGTAAATGGCTTACACTGCCCATCCCCGATTGCCAGACCTTCCTCTTCCCTTTCAGCCAGAGCTGTCCTCCTGTTTATTTGCTAGTCCTCATGTATAGTAAGAAACATGGGTTTTCTCCACACAGTATTTATTGCATCTCAGTGCTCCCCACCCATCCCCCTCTGCACTTTCTCCCCTCCCTCCCTGTTAGACATGATTACAAGTTGTTTGGCCTCATTCCATTTAGGTTACTTTGCTGTATCATCCTGTATTTGTGTGTAGCATAACAGCTCCAAAGATCTCCTAGTTTGAACCAAATGATAGAGTAGGCAGAGTTCATTAAAATAAATAACAGCATAGCATGAAACACAGCCTTGAAGTAATCAAAACTGAGATTTGAAAAGTGACTCTGAGGGTAAAGAAGTGTGTTACATGCTGGCTGATACAGGCAGCACTGGGACCTTGAAAACAGCCAGCTTTATAAGCACTAGTCAAACCTCTCAGCTCTCAAGACAAAGATATGGGTAGTTATAACAGGGGGAGAGAAAACACTTGTAAAGGGGATATGTGTGACCATATTATACAGTAGTGTGCCTGAATTTCTTCTTTGATCCCTAAAGCTGGGATTTTTCATGTTGTTGCTGTTGTTTTTTATTGTGGCCAGTGGCAGAGGAAACCCATGATTTAATCTAGCAGTGAACTCTTTCTTATAAAGCAAATTTTCTACACATATAAATGTAGTTGACTCTGTCTCCTTTTACTTGCTTCCCTGTCCGTCTTGCTGTCCCATTTCTTTAGACTTTTTCAGTGTTTGTAATGTTCCATTTTAAAATATTTCAGTGTTTTTCCCCTGTTTAACAGAGTTTATTCTTCAATTCAGCTTTAGTTCTTCAGGGTACTCAGATCCTTACTACCAATAAATTTTGCTCATAAAATAAAGACTGAATGGTTTAGAAGAATGTGAGCTTTTCTACGTGCTAGGCTCTAGACTGAGTGCAGCAGGAGAGGCTACAAAAATGTTCTATTCTTACAATCTGCCATGAGTTACTGTGTGAAACAGGATTCAAGGCAAGATGGTCCAGTTCTACAGCTTATTATGTTCATCATGAATTTGTTTCAGCAACTCCTTCCTTGCAGCATCTATGAACCTACAAATATGGTGCACTATCCAAGTATAAATTATTCTTATGTCACTATGGTGGAACACACCATCTGAAGACGTGAAAACACATTTCTAGTTCTCTGAAGAGGTATCCTGTTGATAGATATGACATTTCTAGGGTTCTTGCATTTGCAAATTGGAAACTGAAACTAACATGACGCCCAAATGTTACAGAAGCGGGTCTGGTGTAGGCAAATGTGTGTACATTTCCTAATTTTTCAGTTATTTTAACATGTCTTTAGTATAACCTTCATTTTGGTCTTGGTCTGTGTCTACTATTAAATTTCATGAAGTTCATGAGAACAGTTGTGCATGCTGCTGTAGCCTATTTTCAAGGGATAACAATGGGATAACAAGAGGAGGAGAGTATTTTCAAGTATTTGCTGGAATTTGTTATCTGGATTCAAAGGGGTTGAGATATTTAAAGGAAGATCCTGTGTTAGAAACTATGAGAACAACTGGGCTTTATCATCTAAATCACTGCAAGAGGGCTCATTTGTATCCATGCAATAATTGAAAAAAGTCTCTGCTGAAGAAGACTAACAGGAGGGAATGGATGTTGATAAAGTGCTGGAGGAAATGGAGGTGGTTAGACAGAGCAGGCTGCTTCCCTGTTAGAACTTCTGCCAAGAGAGCCCTGGGTGTGCTGCTGGCTCAGGCTTGCTGTCTTTTACAGACAAAAGACCAACAGGCCCTGCTTTGTCCAAGCAAAGCCACCTTCCCAACTGTGATTTCTGCCTGCTTACCTCAGCTTCTCTTGAAGAGGGCAGGTCATAGAGTGGACTTCAAATATTCCATTTCCTCTTCTTTGTTGGACTTCTACCATCAGAGCTCCCTGTCAGTCCTGTGGCCAGACAAAAGCTTTGACTAACACAGGAAGTGTGTAGGAATTAGTCTCTTAGGGCAGGCTGCAACTTCTAAAGGCAACTTCAACAGCAATAAATGCACTGCCACAGCCAAAAACTCCCTAGCAAGGAAAGAGCATGGTGTTCCAGGCCTACAAAGTCAAAAATCCACAGGATTTATCCAGAGGTTATATGGACCAGATTGAGGGGGGTCTTTGAGTAGCAATGACAAGACCCTGTGAGCTCAACTTAGCTACACCAGTTGTAAAAGAAGCCTAGTTCTGTGCACATAAGGTTACTCAATAAAAATATGGACAAATAAGGTCTTCTCACCATTGAGATATGGGATGTAGTTTATTGAGAATGCAAGAGGCAAGAAGATTTTTCCATATACAGGGGATTTTCCATGTGGCATTTCATGCGAAAATAGATCTTGTGAATCCCATGATCCAGCAGAACATAAAGGATTCTGTCCTGTACAATCAGATCTTGCCAGTGTGTATAAACCTGTTTCTGGAAAATACTAATGGTTTATAGATTGGTTTGGTCTTTAGGAGTCCCCAGGCCACTGTGGAGCCCTACCTGGTCACACAGTAGATGGTGAGATACCTGCTGTGTTCCTCGGTGGGAGGTACAACAAAGGATATTGAGCAAGATACTGATCTATGCTTTCTCATGAAATCTTGTCCCCACCAGCAGATGCCTTCTTGCAGAAAATGTACTGTCCCCTGCCTCCTGAACTCTGGCCTCTCTTACAGCACTGGGTTTCTATAGAGCAGTGACAGTGTTTATTTGACTTGGTGCAAAATGGTGCAGTTAAGAGGGGAGCTGTGGATAAATTTCAAATCCTTAATTTGTGGATCATTAACTCTGCACTGTAACCCTTGGGAGACAAGGTCACCTACTTCATGGGCTGGGAAGGTGCTTTTGCAAATAAGGGTGTTTGTTCAATGCTGCTGATCCCTGCTGATCTGTTATAAAAGCCATGTTAGTTATTGTATTCACATGTTATGTACAGTCATGTGATGCTTGAGGCCTGAAATACATTCAGCCAGTCAGGAGAGATAAGGCAGGCTGCAATCTGGCTTTCTTCCCTGAGGTTTGCAGAATGTGTTTGCAGATGTGTTGATCCTCAGGAGGCTGATGATCTGGGGCTGGGAGGGGGGAAGGGAGTTTTTTTCTTCAACTGCTTATTTCAGTACCAGAAGTAAATGAGAAGATGAGGTCATTCTAACACCTCCTAGTAGCTGTGAAGACGTCTTTCCCACATCCTGAGCCATGCTTTCTCAGTTTTGTGTCAACAATGATTGTCAGCGTTCATAGAGTGGACATGACCTTAGTAATTTCATCTGGAGTTGTTGTAGAGATAAAATGCTGGCCTGGGTCTGTTTCAATAATGCTTATTGCAGCAAACGTGTGTAAGTAGCTCACCTGACCAACAAACCAGCGGGATCAGCATCTTGGCTAGGAAACTACCAGCTTCTGTCTGGTGTGATGTTTTAGTTCAGCAACACATGCACTTCTTTTCCTTTCTGTTGCTAATCAATTTACCTTCTAGACTTCGAATGTTTCCAGCAAAGCGAAGGTTCAACTTCTTAATGCATTTAGGTGTTAAATGAAAATGAGGGGTTCATAGGAGTGGCTGTATCCAAGTAATCTCCAAGGATGGGAACTAGTTTTGCCAGACATTAGTTAACAGAAGGAGGATTTGAATAAAAATACAAAGACCAAATATTTATGCTTGGCCTCTCACAGGTTAAAGTTCAGTAAATATTGCTTACCTTAGAGGGGGCAGTACAAACCTGCCATTTTATGGTGTATGAGTTTTGGGAAGGTACTTTGTGGTTAGTGAGTGCTGCATCTGGGAGTTGCATCTGGGAGTTGTTACGCCCAGCTACTCATGACAGGCACATACAATTTCATCCCTTGTATCCAGAGGCTATGTGACACTGATTGCAAGTGCCAAAGCTTCCTTTCCCCAGGCCACTACTGGAAGTCCCATTGTCTTCTGTTCTTTTAGGGCAGTAGCTGTGAGGTATCACCAAAGCATAAAACACAGGTGGGGGAGTTGTGACATTTTGTCCTCCTTGACCAAGCTGTTGAGTTGGACTTTTAATGGAGCTCTCTGCTGCTGTTCAGGTTAGGGGTAACGTGGCTTTGGGCAGAGTTGCCTCTGCACATTCTTTGACTGCTGTGGCCTCCTCAGCTCTCCTGCAGGACTTGGCCTCTCCAAGGCTGGTGCACAGCAGGGCCTCATCCACACCCCTGCTGCCCTGGGAGCATGAAGTGTCTGGCCTGCTCAGCCCACTTTGTACCTCAACAGTAAATTAAAGTCTTCATTGTCTTATTTGATAGTTGAATAAAATGCTTTGAAACACTGGCATATTAACCGCAATCAAGTTTTGAAAGGTCTCTTGTTGCTAGAAGGAAATTAATTTGATAAATCGTTCTTTTCAATTAAATAAATGAGTAATTTTCCACAAGCAAGCTCAGAAATTATCATTTGGGAAACTCCCTCCCCCTTTTTTTAAATTTTATTTTCATTTTAATATATTACACATAATTGTTCTAAAAAAACTGACTTTTTTGCCTTAAGAGAGTAAATGTCACTGACACATAAGCAGCTTGTAAACCCATCCTGTCTGCCTCAGACAACCTTGCAGTGGTCTCATGATCAAGCAGTGGCCTATGAATGGTACTTCCAAAATGATAATAACCAATGGTGTGACCTCGGATCATTGCCTGCCTTTCTGTGCCTTTGTTTGCCTGTTTGTCTCAAGAAGCTTTACCGTCCCTGGGTCAAAAAGGCCTGTTTAACTTAAGCAAGGAGTTCCCAGATAATTATGGTTACTTAGTAACTTCCATCTCAGAGCAAACTGGTTGAGGCTGCTAAGAAATGTTGTGGCTTCCCTTTTGGTCAAAATCAGCAACTGACCTGAAGATACCTCCAGTTCTCAAACCTTTAACCTGAGTCTGCACTCAAAAGTTCAGCTCAGGAGCTGCAACAAACTGCTGTATCCCTTATGTACTGGGTCTGAAAAGGACCCCAGAAATGCACAGTGACCCTGGTTTCACACCAGAGCTACAGATGTCCCAAGAATTTAATATGTTCCATCTACTGAAGAAAAGCAAATGCTAGTACAAACAACAGTGACACTGGATTCATCTTGCCTTGGGCATATTTATCCAGGGTATTGCCATTGCATCATTCACATTAGGCTTTTATTATCTACTATTTTAGGTTTTAGCAGCTGTTACAAGCTCCAGTCAGAGGTCAAGATGCCGTTGAACTTCAGATCTTTTTAAAAGAAGAGCATAATTCTACCAACAACAATGTTAGATTTGCAGCAATGCAATGTCATACAAACAATGAAAAATAATTTAATCTAAATTATATTTCTTTTTAAGAATGACGTTTAATCGCCAAAAAGTTAGATACTGCATGTTAAATTCCATCTGGAAAAGGCTACCATACTTTCATCTTTGAGTACTAAATAAGGTAATTTTGGGCTTTTTCATTATATCAGAAAAGACTACAAGTGATTTAAGAACAAATTTCTACCATCTAAATAAAATAATACTGAAATATCTGCTGCAGTTTGTAGTAACTGCATAAAACATGATGACTCACGTGATTGGAAATTCTCTATTTTTCCTCTGTGTGCAGTGCAGATCTCCATGAACTGCTTGTCACAGTGCGTAATTACATTCCTTCCACCTTCCAAACTATTTCTACATATTTTCAATTTCTATTTGCCAAAGCTGATTGTTGTTGAGTGTTTCAGTGTAGTTTCAACGCCAGTTGCATGCAGACACTTGGGTGGTGAACTTCAGTGTACGTTATGACAAATTTTGCTCTCAGACAAAATTCAGACTCAGAAGAGCAGAGTCTCTCAGAGAACTGCTGGTGAACTGTACCTTGGTTGCCGCTGAGAGAAATGTTCAAGGTAAAAATGCAAACCATCTCCTTGAACTCAAGATTTTCATAAAACAATCCATTCCTTCTGAGGACCTCACTTCCAGATAAACAGTGCTCCAGGGCAGGCAGGAGATGGCTCTTGCACTGCTCATCAGTTAGAAGGTCCTTGTGATCACGGGCAGAAGACAAGCTATCTGAGAAGTCCCTGTTGGTCCAATTACAGTCTCTATCTTTTTATTGGAGAAACCCCACCACCCCTGGCCTCAAGGTTTCAACCCCCAAATTCTGCTTAGTGTTATGGGTGGTATCTGACCCAGACCACTTAGAAATCTCATCTCCTGAGCACTCTGCTCGCCATCCAGGCAGGAAATGGCTCCAAAGAGCCTGGCAAGATTTGTTTTGCTGTTATCTCCTCTGTCTGTGTTCCTGTCCTAGCTCCCCATTCCTGTGTTCTGCCTGCCCAGCAGGTGCTGTGGTAACTGACACTGCATGGGCAGGGAATGAGTTTTGGTTTTAGTAAAAATGGGCAGTTACACCTTCTTGTACAACAGGTCCTTGCTCTGTGGCTGGGCTGGGCCAACTGAGTCCTCCCAAGCTGCAAAAATATGGAAAACCTGAAATTGCAGAAATCAAAAAATATTATAGCATGTTATGTATACTAACAACACATTGTAGGCTGCTCCCTGCATAGAATCTCCCAGATGTACCTGGCAACAAGAGAGAGAGAGATTTGAATACTAATGTCAGCTGGAGGAGGGGGCCCTTATTAGTATTTTGGCTAATTGCCAGGTTGCCTGCTCTTGAAAAATTTGCCTGTGCTGAGCTAGACATATTTTTCATGTGTAGAAAATTTTATTGAGTGTTGGTAGGGCTTTTTATTTTCCTAATGCTTCCTACAGTCAACTGTGTGAAAGGTCCACAGTAGCCATGAGGTCAGTGTTTCTAGCTCAAGGGCCTTTAGGCCTTCTCTGGAAGACTTGGAAAACTATAGCAGCTGAACAGACCCAGAAAAGACATTGCAATTTCAGAGAGCACCAGATGTAAACTCAAATAATGAAGAAGTATTTTGTGTTTTGTGGGCTGGGGGGGAGGTGGGATTTTTTTTTTTTTTTTGCTTGTTGGTTTGATTCTTTTTTTATTTTTAGTAAATACAGATGACTAACTCAGGGCTTCCTTTTCTCCTTCCCTGCAGGCAGAACAAAGTCTCTGATGAGTCGCTTGTTCAAAAGGTTCCCACTGATTTTACCTTTGGGTCTGTTCTAACTTTCTCATTGTTTCATGTAAGCATTTTCTGTGGTAATTAGTCTGTAATAGCGTAATCCCTGGTGGCCTTCCTGGAGTTTCTGGACTCCCTGGGTTAAGAAAGCTCTGCTGGGGGGCAACATATTTTTCTCTAAGTGGGAAGTTGATGTTGTGAATGGTGTCCTGATTATGATGGGAAAATCTCTTAAAAGAAGAAAGTTTTGCCGCATTTCCTAGAAATTATTCAGGCTACATTTGTCTGATTTCCTCTGGAAGACCCCAGCAACCAAGATAGTGTGTGTATATTTTGTCCCTGGCTGCTTCCTTCTGGACTCTGTGGGCTGCATTGTCCCAGAGGAACACAGGTATCTCTGTGATTTGTAGATGCAGGTGCAGGCATTTTTTGTATCTGGGCACAGGCACATTCAGAGCTTTGAAGTCCAAGACCTTCAACTGGCAGTGGAAGATTATAAATCCTCTTCAGCTTCCTAAAATGCAACCCTTAGAGTCATCTGAACTGTGAAGCCATGAAGGAAAACTAGTTATTTAAAGGCTTTTTAAAAACAAAGTAGAGATTTGATACTTTACGTTGGTTGCATTTCCTCTAAATGATTTTGACAAACTATCAATGTGAATGCCTCTAATTTCAAGTTTTTCATTTTTTGATATAACAAAATTAAAATAGCCTTTCAGGAGTATGCCCACAGACAGAGGAAGAGCCGACATGTCCAGGGGAAAAATACAGCCATCCCATGGGAATTAACAGAATAGAAAGGGCTTGGAAATCCTAGTTCTGGAAGCTTGTCTCCAGACAAGGGACTTCTGCAACATGACAGACCCTTAAAAACTTAAAACTGCAGAAGCTCTTCTTGCTTTGTAGGGGAGAGGAGTCACTTAGAACGGGGCTTGGTTGGCTGAGTTCTCATCTTGGGCCCTTGGACACATCCCATGGCTCAGTTTCCCTACGTGGATCAGAGGTTTCTCTTGATAGTCCTTATAAAACTTACTTGAAATCTTTTGGTGAAAAGGGCCATAGTGACTAGATGCTGGTGGTGTGTTCACGGCAAAATTAGTGTGATCTGAAGTCAGAAGGACTCCTGTACAAAACCTGAATCAGTTTTATTACTGAAGCACTGTTTTATGAATACCTCGATACTGAATTTAGCTCCTGCGTTGGCCAGCATGGTGTCAGTGGGTGCAGGGCAGAGCAGGTGCTCACAGAGTTGGTGTCCTGGCACTCCCTGGGCACTGCCAGAGCTGCCCCATTTCTGCTGTTTGGAGGCCCATCCCTTCCCACCTCCCCTCAGCCTCCTTGTGCCGAGGAGTGGGGCAAGAACGGGGACAAACAGACCCTTCACCCTGCCAGCCATTCCCCCTTCCAGCCGTTCCCCCTTCCAGCATTACAACACACACAGGGCCACTTTTAGATGTTCTTGACAGCTGTGATTTTACCTTCCTAACACTTACATGCAAAGCGAACGGTTTTCTCCACAAGATTTTTGCAGCACACAGAAACGGACAAGGATTTCCCATCTACCACACGAAGGAATAGACAAGGTAAGATTAGAGATGAAAACTTCCAAAGTTCTCCTTCCTGCTGGTTTTTGGGCAGCGAAAAATTTCCCAGCAAGCCGATAGGCGCAAAGGAAAACAGAAAAAAAAAGAAAACCCACCCCAACCGCCTGAGCGCTTCCAGCGCCGATTCCCGTTTTAAGGCTTTTTATTTTTCAAGCGACGGGTGGGAGCGGCCGCGGAGGGCGGGCGCGGTGCGGGGCCGGGCGGGCGCCCTCAGGGGCGGCGCGGACTCCAAGGCCCGGCATGCGGCGGGGCGCGGCGCAGGCGCGCCGGGCCGGGCTTGAGTGGCAAGTTGTTTGTTCCAGCGAGCACCAGCTGCTCGGCACTCCGGGCTCCGCTGCTCCGCTCCGCTCCGCGCCCCGCCGGCCTCCCCCGCCGCTCCAACTTTTGCACCCTCTGCTCCCTCATCCCCTGCTGCCGCCCCCGGAGCCGGGAAGGGACAGACGGAACCGGGGAGGGAAAGAAGGAAAAAAAAAAAAAAAAAAAGGCACCGACAATAACAGCCCCCCCTCCCCCTCCCCATTCAAAAACACAACATAAACCCCAGGGATAGATGAACTACAAATGAGAAAGAGGAAAAGATGGAACTGCACATCCTAGAGCACAGGCTCAGAGTGGCCAGCATAGCCAAGGAGAGCATCCAGTTGTTTACCTATGGATTAATCAAACTTGCTTTCCTGTCCTCTAAGACGAGGTAGGTGCTGGGGCAGCGCGGGGGCGGGAGGGGCGAGCTCCTTGCGAGGAGACAGAGTGTTGCGGGCGGACCCTCCTTGCTCCGAGGGGACTGGGTGCTGGCAGGGCACCCTCCTTCTCACAGGGACTGGGGTGGGGGGCATCTGCCTGGCAAGTGAGCCGGGCAGCCTCCTTGGAAAGGGGGTGGGTTGATGGGTGCCCTCCTCCTTGGGGGAAAAAAAAAAAAATAAAGCAGGGTCCTGGGATGGAGGACACCCCTCCTTGCAAGGGGGCAGGGTTGGGGGTCACCCTGCTTCCTGCAAAGGGGCAGGGTGCTGGGGTGGGTGATGGCACCCTCCGTGCAAGAAGTCAGGCTGCTGGCTGAGGGGGGACGCCCTCCTCGCCAGAGGCAGGGTTTTTGGGGCTGAGGGGAACACCTGCGTCTTCCCTACGCACACCCCCCCATCCCAAGACTGGGAGATGGTGATGAGGATCAGCGCTGGAGTTGAGGGTGTCCCCGGCCGGCTTTAGGGCAGCCCCCAGAGCGCCTCCTGCTTCCCGCTGCCCGCCCGGGCGGGCGGATGAATGAGAACAGGTGGGGGCCGGGGGGCCCGGCCGGGCCGGCTGCAGGCTCGGGGCGGCCGCCGGACAACAAAGGCAACAACAGCAGCCCGAGGAGGAGGAGGAGTGGTGGATTTTTTTTTTTTTTTCCTCTCTCGCTCTCTCTGGTTTTTGTTGGGTTTTTGGTTTTTTTTGATTTTGTGTTTGGTTTTTTGTTGGGATTTTTTTTTCCCCCCCGTGGATTGTTGTTCCTTGCAGCACTTACAAAAAGAGCGGGTGCTCCAGACGCGGGTTTGTTTAAAAGGTGCTTTTCCAGGGCTGCCAAATTGGGGGAGGACGAGGGGCAATGCATGCATTGCACTTAAAAATTGTGGTATTAAGTAATTTGGATTGTGACAGTTGTCAGGAAAAAGAAAAACGTAGTGGAAGGCGCTGTGAGAATTATTGTTTTGTTTATTTAGGGAGAGGAAGGAAAATACTGTGGCCGGTTTATTGGATGTATGTAAGGTGCTAGGCCTTTGCACAAAACAACTTGAATTCAGTTGTAGATTCTTCTGTCTTCACTTAGTTTGTTGACTTAACGTTCTTCAGAATGAGGAATGGGAATGTAAATAACACAATTCAAACTCTTCTTGTTTTTCCTGCCTGATGATTAGTATTTCAGTTTTCTCCCCACTTTCATTCTCGTATTAAGGTGGGAAATTTTCTTTGGAAGTAGGAAAATAATGAATAGATATTTAAGAAATAAAAAGCAAATTAATTTATTTCAAACTGTAATTCAATGCTCTCTGTTAAAATGCTTACAGATGAATGGACCTATTTGTGGTCTAATTTGATTACAGCCCTTTATCTTAAACTTTATGCCTTGAAATTTCACTCTGATTTGGGGCTTGTCCCATTTGGCTTGCCTCTAACATTGTTTGCAGCGTAAAAGTATATCAGCACCTTGTTTACTGCTGTTCCTGAATACTCCACAGGGCTTTAAAGGGTCTTCAGTCTTAAGCATCTATTTTTATGTCTTGTTTCATTGTAATTGAAAGTTGTTGCTGATTTTTTGAAGGTCTTGTTGCTTCCTCTCCCATACTTAAAATGTCACTCTTACTGTCAACAATGAAGTCTTTAATCTGTCACTCTTGATGCATAGACTGGAGTTTCATGGGCTTTTTCTGTTTGTTTGGGATTATTTTTTTATTATTTTTATTTATTTATTTTTATTTTTTAAACTTCAGGGATGGTCCTGTTGTCTTTTTGTTTCACACTGCATTTTACATTTTCAATGTTAGAGAGCTGCGAAAGGGTCAGGGCAGTAAGAGAACCCCTTTGGGGTTTCATTTGGGTGCAGCACCTGACAGTTTTGTATTGTCTCTGGTTGCTGTGTTGTCTTTTAACATCTACACCCTGAGTATCAATCTTTCCTTACCTTCTATGGAATCTCACTGATCAGGAACAACAACTGTTTGTGGAATGATTTGTTGGCATGGGAAACTTCTCTTTATTTCCCTTTTGTTCATTTTGTTATTTTTGCAGACAGTAGAGATGCAGGGGAAGCTTGTTTGTGTCATTCTTGAGACAACTGACAGCACTGAAACGCTTTCTCCTGTGTGCTTTTGCATGCCCTGGGGCAAACAAGGTCCCTGGCCCACAGATCTTCTCTGATAAACGTCATGAGTGTTAAAAATATGAGGGTCTCTGGGAGATGTAACTCTATAAATTTATTACCCCGCTGTTTCTTTTTCCTCCTCCTTTAAAAAGTGAATATGCCCAAAAGTCAACAACTTTGTATAGGGATGCCAGACAAATCTTCACTCCACACACCCTATCTGCAAAGAACCCCTCAGGGGAATAAAAGAGGGAGGTACTCCACATCCCTGCTAATCTTTTCAGATGAGATATGAAAGATACCAGTTACTACCATCACCTACATTTTTTCCCCGGCGAGACCTTAAACAGATTTTTACTGGTGCTGCAAGGCTGCCAGTAAGAAATAATGATTTGTAGATGTGGTCCAAAGGGGTGACAATGACATCATCAGTATTCTCTACGTTAGTCATGCAAGAAACTAGGGTTTTTACATAGCCTTCCATGAGAAGTGATTTTGAGGGTCTCTTTCATGTTGTCATACATCAGGGAAAAGGGCTGGAACAGTTCTTTTTAAATCTTGCACATTTTTCTTAATCCTCTTGGGAAGGAAAAGTAACAAATCTCCCTTTTTATTTGGCCTTTTGCCACTCTCTCACACTCTTGCCCTTGTTCATGACACAAGTGTTTTAATTTAGCTTCTGTTACAATAGCAATACTTTCTTGTACAGAGAACAGCAGTTTTTGGACTATTCTGATGGCCAGAAGCAAGACAGCAGCTAACACGGTGAAGAGGTGAGACAAGTAGTGAATAAAACAGTGGGCTGAACTGACCTGAAATAAAAATGCTATTAATCATAACTTTAAGTTAGACATGAGGTATTTTATGCAAAGTTGCATTAGGGAAGGTCATCTAGGAATAAATAATAGTGGAACTGCTAAGCAGTTACACTGAGGACTGCGATCTTGGTGTTCTGCTTTAGTCAGTGCAGGCCTACTGATTTTAGCAGGCTCTGCCAGGCACCCCAGTGGAGGAGTGATCCATGTCTTTTTTAGTTGCATGCTGAAGATTTGCATGTGTCTAATGTTTTTGCTGTTGCTGTCACCCCCGTTCTGGTGTTTGATTGTGTTGGTTAGGGCAGGTGCTGATAGTGCCAGGGTTGGGGATTCAGTCCTCATCCTAGCCATTCACCTAGGAGCTGAACTCAATAATCCTTGTGAGTCTCTTGTAGCTCAGCATATTTTGTCTCTGTGTCTGACTTGAATGTTCCAAGGATTCTCACCCATTTCAGAAGCTGTGCAGTGTGTTTATACATGTAAATATAACAACTGTGTGTGGCTTCACCATTGCAGTATTTTTCTGTTGTGTGTGCCTCTGTAAATGGTTGTTCCCTGGGGCAGAGAACTGTGCTCATCTGAATACTCCAGCCTTACCTCCTGTGTGCTGCAAAATGAGCAGCTTCCCTCAGCCCAACCAAGTGTCTCTGCTTCCTTGGTTAAACTGTCTCATGCCACTGGGAGAGATGCCACAAGTAACCTGCTTGAGGACTTGATACAGATACTGTTTTGCTACATTCCTGTCTTGCCTTTTTTTTTTTTTTTCCTTCCCTAATTGCAAAATATTTTATAACTGCATCCAACAAGGAAAAGTTCTGGATTCTGCACCTGGAATGGGGCAGCCCTGGATGTGCCTACAGACTGGAGAAGGAGATGCTGGAAAGCAGCACCACACAAAGGGACCCGGGGGTCCTGGCTGGTGGCCGGTGGGATCT
>VZUI01045142.1:0-60541 GCA_013401135.1 Cettia cetti
CCCCCCCCCCCCCCCCCCCCCCCCCCCCCCCGCAAAAGAAAATGACTTTTGGTGCTGCATGGACCCACACTGGTGTTGCAATGTTGCAATACCACCTGTAACAACTACTATGCTTACAAATTTTGTTTATCTGAGAATTATAAGTGGCAAGAGCAAGAAATATCAAGAGAGGCAGCATTTAAAACTCTGATTATAAAGTCACAATTTTGCTTTAGTTTATTTTGATGGAAGATGATGGTTTTATTTTGCAGGTATGTTTAAGATGGAATCTGCTAGTGATGCAGTTTTGGTTTCTGCTTTTTTGCACCTCTTGTTCCCATCTAGCTTCTGTCTGGAAGGTAGACAGCCTGAACTTGGCCTTTCTATCAAAAGGCATGAAGCTTTGCCTGCATAGTGTGCTGAGCAAAAACCAGCAGCTGTGAAGATGAATAATCCATTTAAACAAGAGATAGAGCAGCAACAAAACTTCAATAGTGTCTGTTCTTCCAAACTTCATGCTTGCTCATACCAATAAGGTGATTTCTCCATCCCTCTGAGATGCTTTAGAGAGCGGTCATATTACCAGGACTTTGGTTTTGCCAAGTATGATATACTACATTTATATTTATGGTAAGAGGCAGTATTTGTAATACAGCAATGCACCAAAGCTGCAGCTGAGCTGAGACTTGGTTGGGCTCTTCACTGATCAAACAGGGAGAGAGAATGCCTGTCTTGGAGACTTCCAGTCCAGACTAAGCACAAAAACCAAGCAAGCAATGGCGGGGAAGTGGCAGGGAAATGGCAAGCAATGGCAGGGAAAACAGAAGCATAGGAAGGTGAAATAACTTGCCCAAGACCATGCAGGAGGTGTCTCTGGTACAGCAGTTCCAGTGCTGCCAAGCATCGCTTTAAATGATGTAATGATGGACTGAGCACAGTCCTGAAAATCAAATGTACAAACTGTGTTTTTAGTAAGATTGGTGTTACAGGGCATTAATTTATTGAGGTTTTCTTCTTCTCAGCAGCCCTAAGCACTAGCAGCAAAAGGCTTTCAATACAATTTCATACTGGTGTCCTGAAACCAGGCTATTTCAGCTGAGTTCTCCTCTTTCTTGCTAAATATGCTCATTTCTTGCTGAATTGCAAAATTAATGAATTCAGATTGGGTTTTCCAAGACTTAGTACAAATTATTGCCACTCCACTGAAGACACTTATGAACAGAATAGTTTTTGAATGACATTTGATTTTACACACCAGCAATAAAAGTAAGTACCTTTATGCCCTATATGCCCTTATGTAAAATACAATAGTGATGGCTTAGTATTTTATCCTAATATTACATGCATTTTGCAGGTTTGAATTTTTCACTTAAAGTAATGCTAAGGACTTGTTTATTATCATTACTTATAATGCCTCTTGGGCCATAAATTCATACAGTAGAGACGGTGATTAATCCTAACTAACTGTAAAGGACACTTCTGAAATGGATACAATCATAGTAGTAACAGGATCATTATAATAAACTCAAAAGAGAAAAATATTTTTTTGCATTTAGCAATGCTTCAGATTATTTCATTCCAAAACGCCTGAAACCATGTACCTCAGCATTTTCAAAGGAAGCAATTCAGTCCAGCTGAGACCAAATCTGTATAATTTCTTTCCAGAAACATAAGAAGGAAGCTGTGAGGGACTGGAAGGAAGATGATGCCTTACAAGCACCCATCTAAACACTGTCATGTGCTGCACAAAGTGGTCCTGCTGCAGATTTCTTCTCTCACCAACACCAGCAGTCAAGGGCTCCTGCAGTCTCACAGGATGCTCCCTGGGCCTTGCCAAATGGCAAGACTGAACATCCCACAGTGACCTGTACATGGAAAATTACTTTCTCTTGTAGGAAAATCCTAGTGATGATCCTCAGATTTAGTACAGGACCAAGATCCTTGTCTGTTGGCCTAATAAGCAAGTTGGAGCCCAAAGCCTTTTAAACATGTAATTGCAGCAAATAATTAATACCAATGAAGACTGCACTGAAGAAATCCTTGTCTGAGGTTGATTCAAACCCATTAATAATAAACTTAAGATGACCTCAAGAAAGCATATACCAGTCTATTCTTCTGAATTATTTCTTTAAAATTCTATTGAATTAAAATCTTACCTTAAAATACTGCATTTTCGTCTGCAGACAAGTACTTTTTTTTGTGTGTGTGTGTGTTCCTATTGAAGTAAACAAGTTTTTCCTGCAGGCAGAATAAAGGCCTTAGAGATGCTAAAAAATACCATCTTCTCCATTCAGTGATATTTTCAAAAGGAATCCATTTTCAACATTGTCCTTATGTAAAGTTAGTTATTTGGTATCTGTTAGCTGTTCTTTACAGCTCCTGTAATGCACAAACAGGAAGATACCCAAATGCAGCCATTCATGGGTGGAAAGCAGTAAGCAAAATGTTGAGTCAGGTGGAAATATTTTATTCTAGGATGAAGATTTATGTTGACTGACGATAGAGTTCTTGTGTAGGTGTGTTGTGGTTCTGCCACACATTTACTAGCAAGTTCTAATTGTTGATTGCATAGTGAGAAATGAAGGGAATTTCTGTAGATGTGATATCCATTCACTGATTTTATTGCTCTATCGTTTTCTTGAGAAAATCATGAGGCTGCTTTAAGTTACCGTTACACTTAAAACTTACTAGCCTAAGTACAGCATGCCTAAATAATCCCTTTTGTTTTCCAGGAGTCAAGTAGGGATGAGGAGTATGAAAGCAAAATGAAACAAACAACACCAATATCACCCCTAAAAAAAACAGAAAAAAACCACCACTGAACAAACCAACCCAAACTTCCCCATAGTTTTATCACCTTTTGAAAGGGCAGAAAAGTCTGACACAGTATTTTCATTCTTTCTTTCACTTGCATTGCATCATCTGTTTTTCTACAAAGGAATATCTATGTTTTCTGAATGGGGGCTAAATACATTCTCTTGATCTCTGGGTCTGTGCAGTGACTTTCACACTGGGCAATGAAGTATTTCTAGAACCTGAATTGATTAAATATAGGATTGCACTGCTGCAGAGTTACTGAGGGAAGGCGCAGTTCCCAGAAGTCGCTGTTCACAGCAGCAGAGACACTGCAACAGAACCAAACCTCTGGGGAGGCTGTGAACTTGCAGTTTGGCTTCCAAGCCAAATTCATTCCCTTTGCAGCACAACCTGGCAACCACCTCAGTGGGGAATTCATTTACCCTTTTTCATTTTCTGTGGCTAGAGAATGCACTTGTTTTCATTGCTTTCTTAAGGAATGATCTTTAAACTTTATTAATATTTTCCTAAATTTAATTAAGCTCTCCAAGCAGGGAGTTCTGCAGAAAAAAAAATGTCCTTCAGAACTTTCTGCATTAAAAAAAAAAAAAAAAAAAGAGTACTGCAAGACACAATCTCATCATGGCAACATTCTCCTGTTTTGGAGCACACAATACTCCTTTGAACTTCAACCAACAGGGGAAAAAGAAGTTTTTAGAAAAATTAGGAAAATACACCAAAAAAAATTTATGTTTATCCAGGGTTTTGCAACAGTATGTAGCAAAGCACTCAGCCAATTTCAACAATGTTCTAAAGAAAGAGAGAGGTATCAAAAATAATTAAGTTCCTATGAAAAACAATTGCTTCAGCATCCACACCCAGGATAAGACAGGCAGGATCCAGCTATGTCCTCTCCAGTGCAGCAGCTTTTCCCATGGTGGCTTTTCCCTGAGTTGTTCTGGAATACTGGCATTTTCCAGGAACCACAAGGTCAAGTCTGTGGCAGATGGCCAGATTTGTCCTACATGTAAGCTGCATGGACACAGGGAGAGTCCAGGCTGGGGGTTTCAGACGAGCATCTCCAGCTCTAGCAGCATTACCATCAGTATCTCTGATGTGGGTGTTTGCCACACTCCTGGTGCTCCCTTCTGGACCTAATTCCAAACCTGCATTCTTCTCTGCTTCTATTGGAAAAAGCCTCCAACTAAATATTTAATTTCAAGGTCAAATGGCCCCTTCTTGTATCCCTCAAAGAACTGAAACTCCTTTTTGCCTTTCCTCACCCCATATATTCCTTTGTTTTAGCCAAAAGAGGACTGATTGACTCCTCACTTTGGCACAGAATTAAAAATGGGCAATATTCTGCCCCTCCCAGCAATTCAGCTTCACTCACATTACAGTTTAATTGTATATTTTCTATGCATTGCTAAAGAACACTGGGTTTCTGAGGTTACATGACCTTGGAATCATGTAATTTTGGATAAAATATATTGAACAAAGTAGTAGAAAATAAGAGCCCACAGATAAATGAAGTTTTAGGTTTGAACTCTCTGCTAGACTATGTCCACCAAAATGATAATAAAATGCCAAAAGTTACAACATTTCAAGAAAATGGAAATTAACAATGACATTAGTTTTGTCACAAAGGCAAGCCAAATATTTTCAGTTCTCTTCCCAACCAAGTCAGGTGTTCCCCACCTCACTTCAGCAGAAGTTCATTTGTAGAAGAGAGAAGAGTAATAAAAGGAATATGTTGGAACATAAACTTTTTTTTTTTTTTTTCTTTCTGGTAGGATATTGAAATCTCCTAGCTGTCACTCTTCCTGGGGAAGGTCAGAGGATGGGAACAAATGCTGTATCCTTGCCTTCACTATAAACAGTTGGCATAGAGATGTTTAGATGCTGCTGAAGCATTGCCAATCATGGTTTTGCAGCAGGAATTGACCAGGAACTTCTCTGCAGCGTAAGAAAGATGCCAGAATGCAAGGACTCCGTGTGTGTACATGTTTGGTTTGTATGTCTGTCATTTACATGCCTGTTATTAAGGAAGGATGGGCAGCTAAACTCTCAATATAAAACCAAATTATGAAAAGCAATACAAGAAAAGGAAGTTCACTCTCTCTTCACATGTACAATAATGACTAAGAAAGGTTCCTGAATCACCAACATGAATTCATATTTACACTGTCAGATTTCCTCCTGGAAAACCATGTATTTTAGACATCATGGGGTTTTAACGGTGTGGCTTTTGGTATAAAACTAAAATCCCTTTTAACTATTCCATTTGTAGTGGCTTGCTTTTAGAGGCACTGAAAATAATCTGTAGATAGTTCTCAGCACTATTTGAAGCCTATTAGAGCCTAATAGTATTGTAATAATGCCCCTAAAGCTATCCCACAGAGAATGCCTCTGTTACAGAAATTTCTGACTGGGCATAGAGCAATCTTCTTGCAAGGAGAAACTAAAACAACCTGAAGTTCCCAGTTCTGAAAAGATGTAAGTGGGAGGATACAACCAAGGTATTAAAATCATGGATGTTACAGAGATAAAATATAAGAAATCATTATTTGCTCTCCCTAATTCAAGATCTATAATCCACCAGTTGAAATTACCCAACTCCAAGTTTAAAGTAAAGAAATAGGTCTAAGTAAGACAATATCTGACTCAGCCTGAAATACAAATGTTTTCAAAATAATTTAGTTTTTTTGCAACCAACATCCAAGGAGAGCTGTTGAATACAGTGAGATGTTTGCAGTATTTGCATAGAAGTCCCTAAACTGACATAAATGTGTTGCTTATACTTGGTTTTGCTCATACTTACTTTCCCACAGTGGTCTGCCACTGGTGACCACTAGAGAAAGTGTACTGATTGAGGTGGGCCTTTGCTGTCATCCACTTTCATTACTCTTACCTCATGATTAAGCAGTTTCCATCAAAAGAGAAGCACTCGTGATAAAATGCTAAAACTAATGGTGTCTTTTTTGACTTATGGAAACCTATGACAAATACATCAAGCATAAAATGATGTGCTTATACATTTATTTCTAGATTTATAGAGTATTCTGTTTTATTCTTTGAGTAACTGTAATAGCGCTCTGAGTAGAGAATGTTTGAAGATGGAGCACCATCATGAAAAGAGGAAATCATTATCAACACTTGGAGCTCCAGCTCCCAGGAAAGAAGCTCTTCTAAAAGTGGCTAATGGTACAAGCTTCATTTTATATATTCAATGATTAACTACTGATCAACATCTCAGAATAGTTTGTAAGTACTGACAATACCTGTTTGCTTTATAGGGATTATTTCCAAAAGGCTTAAGAGAACATGAAGTATGTCAAGACTGCATATGTGATTACTATGGAAAATAAAGTACTAAAACTGTGTCTCTACATAATTCATACACTAAGCCAAGATGACATGCTGTCTTTTGAATGGTGACAGTGATGACATGATTCAAAGCTAAAAATTGTACAGTCAACATCCATAACAAATAGTAAGACGTTGAAGGTTCTTGAGAAGAAAATGTCTCTCAAATTGCATTTGTCCCTGGAGCTAAAGGAGAAACATTGCACAGACAGGGTTTGCACTTTAATACCTATACTGTATTATACTGGTCTGCAGTTTATACTTGTTCTTAGGTTTTTTGACCCACAGAAATCAGAAATGTTAGATTCAGTGATGCCCAAAAAGCTGCACAGTTGTGTTTGGTTACCATCCCTGTCCAACACCACACCATTGGAAATCAGAAGGCAGCCACCAAATCAGCTGTAAACTTGCAACAAAAGCTGTATTTTCTATCATTCGAAAATTCGCTACATGATAACAATTTTGTAAGGATTCAGATAAAACATTTTCTTCAGTTGAAAGCTGCAGCATCACCATGTGGCAAAGGGAGTGGGAAAAAACCTTTCCCCACTACCAGAAATTCCAGCAGTTTCCTGTGCCCAGCTACCTTGAAATTTGCTCCCATATCATTTTGCTAAAGCTTTTGTCTTCTGAATAGGCCACCTTCACACACATAGTTTGTGGATATGCTGTGTACACATCATGCTCTTACGGAATAGGTGGCTGAGTTTCCCAAGGCAAGCTCTGATGACACAGAAGCTGCTCTTTTTTTTCTGCCTTTTAAGCCTCACCTTACTTGTTTGGGCATTCAAAAATTGCTATGGATAAAAAAAAATACTACTCTGACCTAGATAGGTATCCTTTAAGCACCAGTGGTCTTAGCTGAATATCACAATGAGGTACTGAGTGCTGGTACTATTGAAATGTTTTTCAGTCTTCCCAGAGGCAACTAACACATACTGGTTTTGGCCACACCACATAATTCTATTTATTTACTTTATTTTTTCCCCCACAGGCCACTAGGCTAAGATGGAAGATCTAAAGGGAAGATAAATCCATTTGAAAAGAGTAGTTTTTTTGGTAAACAGGGAAAGGCTGTTATTCAGTGGTTTTAAGACTTGTAATTTTAATATTCCATTAGCAAGAAGTTTTTAGAGGCATGATTTTCCTCTTAGGTTGGTAACATTTTTAGAACATACCAGAATTGTGTGAAAGAATGCTGCACACAAGGAAATAAGGACAGCAAATGGAAAGTATTGAATTAATATTTTATTGCAGGAAAATGAGACTTTTTAAAATTATACCATCCACACAAGCATCCTTCTCAGTCTGAAAATGTGATGTTGCTTTTCATATATCTTTTGTAGGGGCTGACTTTAGCTGTATAGTCTTTGATAATAGATGCCAAAAAGAAACCAAAATAATCTGAGGTCAAATGAAAAATCAGGGAAGAATAGAAATGTGAAAACATTTCCTAAATTATCTTCCTTACTCTGAGGTTACAGACAGCGTGAACTATTTTGATTATGCTCAAGGACTTGAAAAGCATGATGCAAAGAGCATGGTGAACACATAAAATGAAGAGGAAAGACAGCAATTGCTCCTGTCCTCAAGGAGCAGGATGAAATTCACTGTTACGTGCATCAATCACTCTTTGCTGCAGGGCCTTCTGAGAGGTACTACACAGCTAAACACAAAGGACAGAGATGTAACTATTTGTCTGCTTGGTTTTGTTCTTTTGGCTTATGGAGTGTTTTACAAAGGGTAACATTCACTGCACTGCCCCACTGCTTTGATAGCAAACTCACCTTGCTCTTGTCTATGGTACCACTCTGCTGCCCAAAATCCTCTCCAGAGACTGATATTCATTGCCATGCCACACATTGCAAATTCTGTCAAACATTCTTGTGGAACTACTGAAAACTGTGGAAGTATTAGATTTCCTCTGATTTTTGGAACCTGATAAATTTAATTGCATTCTATCACAGATCTATCTATCAAAGATCTGCAACACATTCTGAAGAACAATGCCAATAAGGCAGACCTTTGCCCAAGCATAGAGTTTCTCCACACTCAGATCTGGAAGTCATTACTCACATCATGATTAAGCAGGACTTTCTCAGCACAAACTTTTATACATACAGACAGTTTTGTTAAAGGTATGAGGCAGGTGAGAGAGAGGGGGCAATGATTGTATCCATGTGATTACTGCTATCAAAAAGATCTGTGCCTAATAGATAACACTGGTGTTAAAGATTCAATACCAAATGGCTACAGGTGATAGGACAGCTTCAGTTGTTCATTACTGTCATTACACATTTTGGTAGGAGCTAAAGCCCTGGCCATGCTTATGCCACTGGGAGCATTGGGTCCAGGAAGGTTATTCCTTACTCTATGGGACACGAGCTAAGTGAAATTCAGCCTGTGTAGGACAGAAATAGCACAAGTAAGAGGAAAGTAATCCTGTAGCTTACGAGCACTCAAACAAAGAGAGTTCCAAATACCTGAGCCTTCCTTTCTATCATAGAATGAATAGAAACATTCTATTTCAGCCAGGCGTACCTGGGTCTGGCATGCAATTCCCTCACAGCCACAAGGACTCCAAATGGCCTGCAGGAAGACCTGTAACAGAGTATTCAATATGCAAAGGGTTTTACTTCCTTTCTCTGTTTAATAGGAGCAAAACAACCATAAGAACTTGAAAATTTGTACATCTTTACTGCACTTAGCTCTGAAAATCAAGAACAGAAAAGCACTCTTTACTTTTGCTGAGTATTTTAGGACATTATACACATGTGAATGCTTTGCTTTCATTTTAACTCAAGCTGCTATATTTTGTGGATTTCTTGTTCCTTTTATTCACTTGTTCTCCATCCTCACTTTGCAGTTTATTTATCATCTAGCATAGATTTAGCTTTTTTCTCTTCTATGGCTTCATATACAAAAACAACCAGGATAAATAAATATGATCTTACTCTAAACTTCACGTCTTTTGAGCATTCTTTGTTAAGCATGCATTTAGTTTCTCCATTTATTGTAGAATATCTTTAAGCCTATTTTAAAATATGGAATTCAAAGCTTTTAAGAAATTATGTAGACAAAATCCATTTTAAGAGAATATTGAGCAATATCTGGAGATGCTGGAAATGGAAGTCGATAAATGGATCATTTATTCCACTCCAAAGTTAATTAAAAATGCTGAATTTTTTTTCTAATACATCAACAAAACAGCTAATTATTGCTGTTTATCCAGGTGTCTGAATGTTGGTTGTTCAATTAGGTAGGGAGGCCAGTCATCATTTGACTCCAGATCTTCCAGGATCCTGTAAATACCTGAAGCCCCATTTGTTGTTTGGCTGCCTCTGATTTAATTTCAGACAATTTTTCCATGATACCAGGCAATGTTTGCATGTTGGTATTTTTCCTACAATGGGCAATGTCCCTTTCATGATAAATGTGCAGTTTATTTCACAGGTTTTGCAAAGCACCTCTCAGGCAGTAAAGCCTCACTGACCCCTCTGATTTGGAAAGTATCTGAGCCAATTATGTAAAAGCTGAATGTCTTTGCCAACTCTGCTACCCATCCAGCTCTTTCTGTAAACAGATTATCCAATTTTATACAGTTTCTGCACTGGCCACTTTCGGATTTGAGTTCACAGAATGAAATACAGGGATTTTCTTCTCTTTCCAGCCACATAAAAATGTTAATATCTTGAGAATGTATCACACAAACAATAAAAAGGATTTTACGAGGATGGTGCTAAGATGAATAGCACCCCTGAGAGGCGTTGGTGTTTATTAATAATAGGCTCATTTTAAGCACTGAATATATTCTTGTGTGACATAAAGTGCCCTAGCAGAAGGCTGCTGGCATGCAGAGCAGCCCACGCCTGGCAGCCTGTTGTCAGAGCAGGTGAAAAAATGGATCGGGCTGGTCAGATAAGGCTGCTCTCCAGAACCATCAGGAGACACATTTATTCAGTGTTTCCAATTTATTTGCAGATTCTGTTAGCTTAGTCCATTAATTCCAATGTGGATTAACAATTTGACTGAATTTGTAGATAAGGCAGCCTCATTTTTTTGAAGTGCCCAGTGCCCAAAACATTACTTGAAATCAATGGGTTATGGGAGTACACTTAGTACCTCTGACAATTAAGTTTAAAATTTATTGTAAATGTAAAACCAGCAGCAAATACTTAGTTTGAGCATCCTTCTAATGAAGTCAATGACTACAGTTTTATTGATGTTATTTGGTATAAATCAAGCTCCCTATCAGGAGATTATCCAGTGATTTTAAAAACATCAACTTTCCATCTCATTTAAAGATGATCTATAATACATTCCAGTGCCTCCATCAAGGAGACTTTTTGAAATTTTCTACAGCAAAGCTAGTGCATACAGCAAGCTGTTTCTGTTTACTTCTCCAAATAGATAACAAAGCTTCTTTTAATAAGAAACTGCTGCATATTTTTAGTGTCCAGTGGTGTTGTTTTGAGACCCACTGGGCAAGCTTAATTAATTGGGCAATCTTCGGTCCATTTCCCTGCACCTCCTGTCACCCCGTTCACTTTTATTCTTTTCACTTGGTTTCAGATTTTTTTTTCTTTCTTCAATTTCTTGTCCTCTTTCATTGTTTACCTTTCTTCCCTGATTTTAGAATTTTAATTAGAATAAATTTGGTACAATTCATTTGTTTTCCTTGTCCCTCATTTCATTTCAGTCCATTTGGTCGCAGCTACTCTCTTTCTAAATTTTCTGATTTTTTTCAATGGCAATTTATTTGATCATATCTCCTTTCCAGAGTGTTTGTTAGACTTTGTTCTCTGATTTCAAGATTTCATTCCTTTTCCTGAAAAGAAGAATTTCCTTTCAGGAATGAGAATGAAATCTTACGATTTCACTGAGGATTAATTGGACAAGCTTCAGTCCATTTCCCTGCACATCCTGTCATTCTATTCACTTTTATTGTTTTCTCTTGGCTTTAGATTTTTCTTTTTTTATTTTTTACTTTAGTTTCTTCTCCTCTCTCTTTGCTTTTCCTTTTTCCCAGTGTCAGGATTTTAATTGGAGTAATTTTAGCAAGATCTGGTCCTTTTCACTGCCCCTCATTTCATCTCAGTCCATTTGGTTGCAGTCACTCCCTTTCCAAATGCTCTGATTTTTTTCAATTGCAGTTTATTTGATCATATCTCCTTTCCAGAGAGTGTGCTAGACTTTGTTCTCTGATTTCAAGATTTCATTGGTCAAAGTGACCAATTCAAAGGGAATGAAATCTTGCAATTTCAGTGAGGATTAACTGGGCAAGTTTCAGTACCTTTCTCTGCACTTCTTGTCATTCCATTCACTTTTATTGTTTTCTCTTGGTTTCAGATTTTGTCCTCTTTTTTTTATATTTTTATATTCTACTTACAAAGAATAGGAGGGGTACATTAAAAAGGTCTTCAAAAACTATCAAAAATTTTGGTGAGAGATAGATGTGAGACATTTTAAATTAAATTTACCTCAAGACATTTCAGTTGCTGCTTAGCCCTTACTCCCTTGCCTGCACCAGCCCCAGCAGGAAAAGGAGATATATGTTTTAAAGGAATCTAAAGGAGTTTTCTTTCATTCCTCCTGAGCTGCATTCTTCAGGAGCAAAGCATGAAAATTGACTCTTGGATATGAAAAGGGCATATTTCTAGTAGTGTCACAGAACTTCATATTTACAGAATCCCAGAATCAATCCACAGGTTGGAAAAGACCTGAAATCATCAGGTCTATCTGACCAAACACCACCATGGCAACCAGACTATGCCATGCCCAGTCTTTCCTTAGACACCTCTAGGTACATTGAGTCTGCCTCTGCCCTGATCAGTCCATTTCAACATTTAATCAGCCTTTCTGTGGAGAAATTCTTCCTAATATCCTACCTGTCATGTGACCTTTATGCAAAAAAAAAAAAAAAAAAAAAATAAATCCAGTTGTTATAATGCAATTGTCTGGAATTTCTGTCTCATGCATTTAATAATTCAAAATACATCAAGGAATGCAAGTTTTAGCACATTAGTTTGGGGCTTAAAATAATCACAACAAATCTGTATCTAATTCCTTTTTACAGAGAAGTAGGCTATCCTTTACATCTGAGCAGAGCAGGGCAGACACTATGTTCAGAGGAATTTGGAGGCTCAGGTTCAGAACCCATCTTTTAGGATCTCTTAAGCTTGTTAGACTTGACTATCCAACAGTAATAACATTAAAGAAAAACACACACACAAAAAAAAAACCAAAAACCAACAACAACAACAACAACAACAAAAAATGCCAGTGGGAAATTTCTAGTGAAAGATTGTGCTGCTGCATTTTGTCATGTCCCAAGCAAAAGTTCTTCTTCCTGGTCCTTCAAGTGCTCATTGCAGTACATTGCAGCAGTGTAGGGAGCTTATTTATGTCTTGGGATGGGTCTGAAAAAGGAGGAAAAGGGTAACAGTCCTTTTTAGCTGAAGGTGATGCCTTGTTACGTGCTGAGAAAATGTTACACGTTCACAGCTTGTCTGTTGGGAGTTTTCCACAAGAAGCTCACTCATGGCTATTTAGGTATGGTGTGAAGTTGCATAGCTTGTAACCTATTTGTATGAACCTCTACATCATTTCTGCAGCCTCTGTGCTGATGCACGTGCTGCCTGAGGTCGACATGCAAAAAGTCTCCTCCTCCCCAGAGAATACCACAGAAACCACGAAGAACAACTAAAACATAGCATCTTTTTGTCTCTTTTCAGGGCCCTGTGAGATTCTTCTCCTGCCTTTTGTCCCTCTTCCTCCCTCAAAATGACCCAACATCTCCCACCTCCCCCCAAAAAACCCAATTCCAATACTAAAAGCCTCCAAAAGCAAAAACACTCAACCCCCAGAAAACCTCACCTCTCCCCACCAAAAAATCCCAAACTACCAGGAAGACTTAGAAGGATTAGAACAGTTGATTAAATGTCATCTTCCTTATTTGCAGTTTTCTCTTTTTTGCACTTTATTTCCCTATTTTCCTCCATTTTAGGTTATCTTTAGTAGAATTAAAGTTAATTCAAGAATTTAAATTAGTCCGATTATATTTTTGCCTCATTTCGAAAGATAGCTTTAATTCTAGAAGCAAGAAAAACCAAAAAATTAGGCACGTGTGACTGCTCTTTTTCCCAGAGAAAGCAAGTATGTCTTCTTGTTATGGATCCATGCATTAGGGTATGCTCACCCTAAAATGTCTCCCTAGACTCTAAGAATATTGTATGCAAGGTAATTCAGACATCTTTATGTAATGCAGGAGTCTGACTAACGTTAACATTCAAGCAGTGATGACAGAACATATACTCTTCTGCATTTTGATTTTTATAGATACCTACTCTGTAAATATTCAGACTCTTCAAGTTGGAAGAATGTTATTACCTTTATTTAAGGATTGGATCTTTCACTTGTCTTCAATTTGGGGAAAAGGGAAAAGGAAAGTCATTGCTAACTTCCCAGTTTCAAGAGAGATGAATCAGACATTGTCCTCACACTTTCCCATGTGGCCACCAAAAAAACACAGGCACAGAGAAGAAACACGTATCACCTTTCTTCTCTTGGCAACTGAAAGCTTCATTTTTGAATAGCAATGGGGAAAAAAAAAATCTCTGTCTTGAGTAATACTCAGCTATGTCTTTGTTGTGTTGATTAGTCATACAAAACACATACAGCACAAAAGCATTGGTGGACTGGGAAAACAGAATTTCTGTGAAAAGAAAGCTCAGGTTATAGTTCACAATGTACAACAGTTTCATGGGAGAATGAACAGTGCAGATATCTGAGAAACAACTGGAGTGTAAGGTACGTTTTAGAAATATCTATCCTGACATTGCTGGAGTAAGATGATCGGCAGCCCTGTTTCTGGCTGATTCTTTGCAGGATCATAATGAGAATAACCATGCAAGTCCCTGTCTTTTTGGTTCTAAAGGAAGATTATCTATTTACTGCAGCTGAAAGCTCTGATTTAGAGGTGCCTTGCCTTTCTGCCTTCAGGGTTTTTTTGCTGGTAGCTCAGCGCTCATTCTCACACAGACTTGTTTCACCATTTGGTGGCCTAATACCCAGCATTTCAATAAAAGCAATCCTCTACCCCAACATTATACCATAGAAAAATCTCAATATTAAAAACTTGAGCTCTAACAGTTGTATTTATTGGTGTATTTGCTAATTCATTATATAAAATCAGATCCTTGAAAGAGCTCCCTGTCTATCTACAGCATCTTTCTTCTCCATTCAAATCCCTCCTCCTCCACAGACTCTTCCATGTTTCACACAAGACAAGTCATGAAATAATTAACAACAGTTACAATTTGCTAAATGATTTTGTGCTTCTTCATGTAAAGCCAGCTGACTCACTTTTATGTGACTGATTTACCTGAAACTTAAATAGGAAGAATATTGCATGTTAAAGAACTCAATGCTCTTCAAACAAGATCAAATAATGCAGCACTACTTTCAGTGGCCATCCTTTGTAGACTGTTTACAGAGAAACTTGTTGGTTATATAATCTGTCAACGAGATGTTTGCTTTTTTCCATAAATTTAATTAGGTTTTGATAGATTCATCAGTTTTCATCTAAATTATTTTTGGTGAATTCTAATTGGCTCCTGCTGTGGCTTGGCAGGCACATAACTGATCATATGCCTATTTAATCCACTCATGGGATATTTAACAAATTGTTAGCTATTTCACTGTGCACTGAAGTGTAGCTCTACCAATTCTTTTTTCCTGTCACGCTAGTGGGCTATTATGACAGTCCATTATGTGATTTATTTTGTGAAATAAATGTGAAGTGTTGCAAAAACAACAATACATCATAATCTTTACCCAAAATAAAATAAGGTCAAGAGATATCTCTTTGCTTGTACATGCAAAACACTAATACCTTTCTTTCCAATCTGTGGACAGTAGTTCACTTTTTCTGACGTTAATGCACTAAGTAAGACATAGTGCAGTGAAATAGTTATGTGATAATTCATTTTATCCTTCTAAAATAAGTACTTAATTGTTTAAGAGGAAAAGGAATAGGCCTATTTATCAGGTGTTTAGGCTTGTCTACCTGAGGAAATAGCCTGGAATGTTATTGCGTACTAACTCTTCGGAGGACATTCTTAATCCATAGTGAAATTGTTCCTGAGAGTTTATCTTTACCCACACTGGGAATGAGTACAGACTGAGTGTTGCACTTTGAATTCACTCCCTGCATTTATTCTGCAACAAGTCCCCCACAAAGACAATTTTTTAATGAAAATAATGTAAGGAGATCAGAAAAATAGCTCTAAAACTTAGTTCACCTTTTATGCAGCAAAATTCTCGCTCTTCTGCCCGGGATGCAGCTTGCTAGGCAGGACTAGAGATTACCAGGAATATGGAAAGATGTTTCAAATAGAAGTGCCTGAGGTACAGATCCATATGCTCCCCCTTTTCCCCAACCCAAAACATTTATCTTAGGTGGTGTTGATTCTTCTCTTTTCTAGTTGTTCAGGGGTGGGGGAGGGGTTGTATTATTTGGTTTTGTTGTTTTCATTTTTTCTGTGGGATGTAGAGAAGAGTACAAATGATGCTCTGGATTTTATAGTACTTGCTTCTGTTTTTCCTAGTAGAAGGTGGGCTGCTTTTGTGCTTGGTCTGCAGAACAGTCCTGCAATACTTCAGCTCTTGACTGGAGACATAGCACTCACTCTTCCTTCTGCTAGCACACAGAAACCTAATCAGTGAAACAATGGTTTCTGGTCAGACCTGTCAGTATGCAACTTTAGTTCATGCTCTCTAAAATAAATCAGGATAATGATGCATGTAAAATGGTGTGAAATTCTGAAAGACAAACATGATAGATGTGAAATCATAATAAATCAACCTCTCAGTAGAAATATCAAGTTTTCTCAAAATGTGATAATTTCTGTGTGACACGATTCACATAATATCAGACTTGAGAAATCCGTAACTCAGATATCAGAAAACAAGACAGAGCTGTCAATATGCTAGTCCAACAAACGATGTAAAGTATTGTTAAACTTTGCTATAATTCACATGCCATCAGAGTCCTACAGCAGCTTCTATATATCCATGTTTTCTTAACAGACTGTAGTAGGTGAATACACAACAAACGCAGTAAAGCACTGTCAAACCAAACCATTAGGGATGACAGACCCCAGTGGATTAAGGCATGATGGCAAGGTCAGTGGGATGTGAAACTTGGCTAATGATGTCATGCCCTTGTCAGCTTGCATTGGCTAAACACGTTAAGGTTTACCAGCAAGCCCTATGGCTTACTGAGCACTGCTAAAGGGAATTTCAACCTGAAATAGGTCAACGTGAGCAGAATACAAATACTTATGCTGCAAAGACTCTTGTTGAAAGCCTGGCACCACTAAAGCCAATGGGAGCTTGGCCAGTGACCTCCTCGAGGCCAGGATTTTGCCCTTTGGCTTTTGCAGATATGACATTCAATTAAATCCCTTTGCTTCTATTCTGTAGATTGGGTTTCATCATATGTCATAAGACATTTGTAGATTGCAAGCTGTGTAGCAGGAAGCAGCATCTCATTAAAGATTTGTACAGATACCAGATTAATGGGACCCCAGTCCCTCCAGGGCCATCTCACACATGCTGAAGAACAAAGCAATAAAAGAAAGCCCATCCACAGTGCAAGAATGCTCCTGCTGTAGGAATTAGCTAACTTTTATCATCTGAAAATGATTGCCCAGGATGCTTTGTGCAGCTGAGCAGAGCAGTGTGGGTAAGTGTAGAGGGAGCTACAACCAGCTTCCCCTGTCAGAAAACATTATGGTGAGCAGGGCTCAGAGAGAGGAGATGTCTCCCAGCCGAGACCCAGCCACTCTGACAGTTGGCGCTCCAGGAGCCAGACAAGTATTTCCGAAGGGAAAGGGGCACTAAAAGAGGAGCTGGACAACAAGGCAGGATGAAAGTGGGCTGTGTTTCTTGGAGAGACACAGATCAGTGGTGCATCTTATGCGTCGCATAAGCAACCAACCTTGAAACTCATGTGTCTCACAGAGGTGGTGATTGTGTTTTATAGCAGTTTGGTTTGGTTTTGAATCAACACACACTGAATAAGTACTAAAGCTAGTTCCTTCAGACAGAAATTTTGTTTGTTGTGTTTTTTTGGTTTGGTTTTTTTTTTTACTTCTAGGCAGAGGTATTGCTAGATTTACCAACTGAACAAAGCAAAAGTAAGCCTCGATAGCCGGAACCACAAAAGCCAAGGAGCAAATTTGCTCACCCTTAAGATGCCATCAGCAGAGATTCTCAGACCATACAGAACCACATTTGAAATGTTGTACAGGCAGAATTGCCCCCTGCAATTTCATAAAAGCACAGGTCTGCCTAGCTCTGTTTATCACATCTAAGGGCAGTGGAAGGGAAAGGGTAAAGGCAGTATATTTAGTCCTTCTTCAGTGTGTTCTGTTGTCAAATCTTTCAAAGCAGACTTCTAAACTTCTCCAATTTTTTTTAGAAACATTTTGACTCAAGAACCTTGAAGTTCAGCAGAATCCCAATCCCAGCGGCTATGAAGGAGTTACAAATCTCAATCTGACACTCAGATCCAAGCTAAGATTCCAATACACTTTGGGTTTTCTTTTTTTCATTGCAAATACACAGTGGTTTAATTTCCAAGAAGATTAGGTATTTAAATCGTACTACATTATTTGGTGGTTTTTTTTAAAAAGTATCTATTTTTTTCTCTAATGAGGTAAATGAAACAAGGTAGGAGGAGATGGAATTGACTAATTCTAGAAAGGTGGGGCCAAAGTCATAGATACATATAGGCAACTAAAACTAAAGAAAATTTAGGAAGTGCCCAACAGTGTAGATGACTTGCTTTTGCTGATGTCAAAGATTATTTTACTGTCAAACTGCCAAAAGAATGGCAATCTGAAAGATGAGAAATACAGTATTCTTAGTGTCAGTGTCAGAAAATGTTGATGAGTGATATTATCACAAATTAAATCAGACACAGGCAAGTAGCTGAGAAGAAGCAGGTTTCAGAGAAGGAAAATCTTATACTTAACAAAAATGTATGTCATTAAACAGTTTAGGTGTGCACAACATCTCTAATAAGACTAATTTAAGAAAGATAATTTCATGGAATGCAGTGACTTCAAAAGATTGTTAGAGTAGGGAATTAGCTAAGAGTAATAATCATATAGTGAGAAGGCAGATGCTGTCAATCAGGAAAAATCATGAGTAAAAAAGAGAGCACAACAGGACTAAAAAGTGACAATTTTGTTTGCTATTGCCTCAGCTATTCAGGCTGCCCATGAACAGGCAATGAGACAGATCTGGGACGGGGACACTGTGAAGATCCTGGGACTGAAATATGAAGTTCCTTCTCTGAAACATGAAGAGCCATATTTTGCTACAGACTTAACCCTCCTCCCAGTTTCTGTGCACCTACAGATAAACCTCCAAAGCCAGGAATAGCAGAGTAGGTAACAGGACCAAGTGATTCAACAAGATCAAATTCAGCAAAATTTGAATGACTGTAAGTATTCGAAAGCAAATAGGAAATCCTGGGAATTTACTTACATTGTGAATAAGCAGAGAAGAGCAGAAATAAAGGTGTGAACAGAGATTTCTGGGAATGTGAACATTTCAGATAGGAAGGAGAGGAACACAGAAGCTTTCTCTCAACAGGTACAATGATGAAGCTACAAAACAACAGAGGATTGTTGCCGTCAGCAGGCAGAACAGAAGCATGCCCAACCACAACACACCCCTGGCACAGAACAAGAGCCAGGAGATTATTTTAATTCACAACAGCCTCTATATCAGAAGTTGGGCAGAGTAGTTAAGTTACCAACATAGAAATGCTTAAACAAACAAAGGAGATACTAATGACCAGGAATAGTCAAGCCCCCAGACTGGGGGCTGGGCAAGTACCAAATCAGAAGTACATAAAGTTAAACAGAAAATATCAGCCAGAAGCCAATATGGGGGTGCAAAGAAGTCTGTGCAAGAACAATGGAGCAACCTACTGGCATAAGCATAAAGTGAGCTAAAAGTAAGGTGTAAGCAGGTGAGAGGAAAGCCATCCAAGTAGTTTCATCCAGTAGCTAAAGAAAGGGAAGACTAAAATATTACTTTTGTGGATTTTACAGAAGCAACTTGACACGCTTATAAAGAAAAAGGCAGCTAACTATTTAGCATACAAAAACGTGTCAGAGGAAATGTAAAAATGTGTTTACAGAAAAAAATCAGAGTATGCATATAAGTGTTCTTATAGATATATATATAGGACCAAAGGAGTAAGAAATTTGGTGTAGAAGTATGTTCAGTTGCAAACCTTTATATTTTCAGGATTATTAAAATCAGTAATGATTTTCCTTTCTTTACTGAAGTACAAACACAAAAAAAACTCCATCAAAATTAATGCCTTCCGTGAAGTTCCCTTGTTCCTCATTTCAGGGCAGTAAAAAGGAGTTTGAAAAAGAACAGTTTTCAGAGGGCGTAAAAACCTCATAATTAATCATTTCTTCAAACACATCAGGAGCAGGAAGCTATGGAGTTTGTAGGCCTGTTAATTGATCAAAGTACAAAAGGAACTTTCAGAGAAGATAAAGCAGAGGAGGAAAATTAAATTATTTTTTACAGCCTTGAAGGAGTTTGGGGAAATATCTGGGCTGGAACCTTTCTTCATGCATCAGAGGGGATATGTCAAAGGAACTACTTCACAGTGAGTTCATTAGAAAAATCTATAGAAGAAATTGTCAAATTTAAGGTAAAAAATTGTCAGGTCCAGATGATTTAAAGGCTGACCTACTAAAGGAAGCTGCAAGGCATTAGAACTGTCATTGCACTGCAGGAATGGAGGATGGCAAAAGTGATGACAAATTTTTATGAGTTGCAAGGTGCATCTGTAGAGCTGTAGCACCTCCTAGTTTGACAGCTGTATCAGAAGCATGGGTAGGACTTAAATAAGAGGATATTGGGAAAGTGCAGTACCCCAGGGAAGGAACTTTCAAAGAGCAGGGTCATGTCTTGCAAAGCAGACAGAATTCTCTGAAGGCATCCAGTAATACACCCAATTAAGAACATGGGCACAAAAAGGCAGAGGAATGGCCAGGCTGGGTTTGCTAAGAATCCTGTCTCCAAAAGTGAGTGCCTAGGAAAGAGAAGACAACCAGGACAGATGTACAAGGTGTTCCTAATGAATGACTCCTAGGGCTTCCAATCATTTTAACTTCCATGAATGCTTTAGGAAGCCTATATTTTCTATACATTTAGTAACCTTCAATGGATTTATGATCTGTGAACTAGACCAGTTTGTCCCTTGAACCCACAAATAACAAATACTCTCCACATTAAGTGGGGCAATGAGCTCTGAAAGCTAACTACACATTGCATGAATCATTTTGGTTTTCTTTATTTTCCAAACATGCCTTCTAGAAGCATCATTCAATGTCCCCTACTTTAGGTACAAGAAGAGATAGTGAACAAGCAATTCCCACCCTCTCCTGCACATAATGATTGGGATCCATTCTCTAGAATTCCTGAAAAGTATTTGCCAATGTCCTTCACCAGAAACTCTTCCTATACAGTACAGGAAAGAAACTCTTTTGAGGGATAGGTAAAGAGTTAAGGTTTAGAAAATGAGGAATAAGAAAAAAAAACAACCAATTTTCTCATTGCAGAGAAGGTATCAGTAGAGCCTTACTGGGGTATGTGATAAGTCTGCCCTGTTCAACACACTTCTAAATTACCTGGAAAAGGAGGTAAATAGCAAGATGGCTCTGTTTTCTGTTGATAAGAATTTAGCTCATGAAAAAAAAAAAGAGAGAGAGAGAGAACTGTAGGAAACGAACTGACTGGATGATTAAGTGGCAGATGAAATTCAAAATAGATAAATGTAAAGTAGCATGTACAAGAAAAACAATCCTAACTTGATACACACAGCGACAGTCTTTAAATTAGCATTCAGGAATAAGATCTTGGACATATAATAGACAGTCTATGAAGGTGTCAGAGCTCAGTGCTCAGGAGTAATTTAAAAAAATGGCAAATTGAATGTGAGGAATTAGTAAGAAAGGAAAAGAGAAGGGAGAGAGAGAACATCATCCCATGCTGCATAGATATGGGGCTACTACACCTTGAATACTGTAGGAACTTCTGATCTACCCATCTCCATAGTGTACAGCAGGTCTGAAAAGGGTTCAGAAGTGGGGTAGTAGGATGACAAAGGTACCAAGTGGTTTCTGCATCTAAAGTGATTAAATGGGTCAGGCTTTTTCAGTCTGAAAAGAAGTGACTGAACAAGACTGTAAAAAAGTCTATGAAAGTGTATAGCAAACATAAACAAGGACCTTGTGTTCATAGTCTTTTCTTGCAAGAATCAGAAAGTATCAATGAAAGACAAAAGAAGGCAAATTCCAAACAAAGAAATAAAGCACACAGTCAGCTGTGAAAAGTCTTTCCATAGGTTTTCACCAGAGTATCCCATGCTTCAGAGAGTGATAAGTCAAAAAGGGATAAGTAAAAAAAAAAAAATAAAAATCCAGGTCTATTAAATATGGAGACAAAATGTGTAGCCCAGGAGTCATGATTCATCCGAAGTTAAGATATTATGCTGATGAAGGGTTTATGGCTTCCCTGGCTTTGTACTCCTCTCAATGCATCAACAGATGGCTGCTATCAGAGAGAAGATAAAGGATTAAACTAAAATTTTGGCTGTACAGGTTTAGACTTTCTCATGTGCTCAGTCAATACACTCCAGTTTTTAAGATTCACAGTTAGTAAAACACTTTTATTTTTTAGTCTAGTACAGTAAATCTATTTGGTACAGAGACAGTGAGCATAGAACCCCACTGGACTATGACAATGATGGTATTTTTTTAGTGGCACTTTATAGTTACACACTTGAAAGCTGAAAGATCACTTGTGAAAGAAATAAGTGAATGAATTGACACAGGAGAACTGCTTCAATAGGAGGACCAACTGTAGCATATCTTCAAGTCTTCCTAGTTGTTGGAGATGGCCAGTTGTGTTGACCCTGGCATACTGATTTTGGTCCAAATAGAGTTCATCTCTTTCATTGAAGACATAGTTCAGTGGTGGATATGGCGGTGGTGCTGGGTTAACAGTGGGACTTACCTGATGATCCTAAAGGTCTTTTCCAGCCTTAACCATTCTGTGGTTCTACCATACTCCACATTTTTAACTACATCAGATATCAAGAGGGTACCTTAAGTTTTGGGTTATCACTTTGTAGTAACCACGGACTGCTAGTTACAGAGCTCAGAGTTCAAACCTCGCTCTGCTTTTACTGAATTCAATAATACTGGCACTATTTCATGACATTGATGCCAGTGTATCTTGGTTCTTTTCTGGAGTTCCAGCTGGGAGCAGGAACAGCCAAGAGGTTTGTAAAAGGGCACATCAATGGCAGAGGTGGAGAGCCTGAGAACAGTCAGGGATTTTGTAGCATTTTCACAGCAACAGGCATGACTGAGACGTACACGGGAATACCACTTAACGTCTTCCCCAGCAAAGAAATTAAGAGCTACAAAATGTGCCTGGCTTGGCTTTGCTTTGCTGCACAGTGTGTAATGGAGCAGGCACTGCTCTTCATGCCAATGAAGAAGTAGGGACTGGCTGGGAAGTGTTCGGTGCCACAAGAGCAGGACCCCAGTGCACACGAGGATCTGGCACATGCACGTGTGCACACGCATCCCCGGCAAGGAGGGAACAGCAACCACACTGCTGCTCCCCATCCAGGGCCCCACCCCGTCCCCCAATCCCCAATGGGAAACTCCTCAGGATGGGCAGAACCTCTCTACCTATTTACTGGGTATTTACTGTACCTACTTACAGAATATCTAGAGCACTTTCTTAACCTTAATTGCACAGGAGAGAGGAACAGCCCATTAAATTGTGATCAACCAGATTGCAGACAGAATTTAAAACATAGTCCCACTTTTGGCAGTATGTGCAAAGTCATCCTACCTCACATCTGCAGGCAAGCTTGGCAATCCAAGGACCATCCTCCTCTCAAAGAGAGCATTGTTTCAAGTTTTCAGGGTTACAGTTCCACAGCAGCTCCAATTACCTTCAGCTACAGTTAGTGTTAAGTGCTCTGAAAATCAGAGCCTTAAGGGCTCGATTTTCATTGGTTTTACCTGAGATGCAGCTGAAAATGCTCAGCCCATTTATGCCATCACATCAGTGGGAAAAGACACTGAAGTGGTTTGGAAATGAAGGGAAATTTTGCTGGAGCTTCCCACTAGTATCTCAGTAAACTTCCCAAGCTGGAATTTAAGAATGCAAACACCTCATGGCTCAGAACTAGCAGCATATAATGAAAAATGAAATAATGTAAGAAATCTCCATGTGTTCTTTGCCAGATAATTGAAAAACATCCTGCAAATTGTTCTGACATGTTTTTGAACTTGCATTTTATTCTGTGAATTGATGTTAAACTGTGTTCCCTTTGCTGGGCCATTTGCAAATAGAAAGATTGTCACATTAAATCATTCTAAAATACAACCACATTTACATTCCAATTTTAGTCTGCATTTCCCTAGTGATGCAGACAAAATAAGAGTTTTCTTTAATTAAAGTGACTCCCCAGAATGCTAATGAACACTTGATTGAGTTTGGACATTTTCATAAGTCTGATGTTCTTATTTTGCTGACAAAAAACCCAAAGATACAGCTGACCTCCTCTAATGTCCTCCTGTTCCACAGAAGGAAGTACACAGGAAATTTTTGGGGGGGTTGTTTTGCCTTTTTTTTTTTTTTTTTTTTTTTTTTTTTTTTTTAATTACAAAGGTTGTTTCACTTGTCTGGATATTGACAGAAGGTGACAGGACAAAATGGGAATGGGCAAAATTATCATGTTTTTGTGTTCATGTTTGCCTACTGGTAGGATATTTTTCTGAGAGCACAGGCTGTGTTGAACTTAGAAAGAAGAAACGTAATTTGGTCATTTCTGTAGTGGCATAAAGTTGGCCTTCCTTATCCCTCTCTTCAGCTATCTGAAAAGTGGTTGTAGCTGGGAGGGGGTCAGCCTCTTCTCCCAGGAGACCAGTGACAGGACAAGAGGACACAGCCTCTAGCTGCACCAGGAAGTTTAGGCTAGATATTGAAAAATTCTTCACAGAAGGAGTCATTCAGCATTGGAATGGGCTGCCAGGGAGGTGGTTGAGTCACTATTCCTGGAGGTGTTTAAAAAATGATTTAATGAGTGCCATGGTTTAACTGATAAGGTAATGTTAGGTCACAGGTTTGACTTAGTGATCTCAAAGGTCTTTTCCAACTTAGTTTATTCTGTGATTCCTTTCTTTTTAAGGCAGACTTCACAACAAACAGAAGCAGAAAATATGAAGGTTTTCAGCACAGTATTTTGCCTTTACCACTTCACAGATTTTGTTTTCAGCAGAAAAGTGATTAGCCAAATGCTCCCACTTGCATTATATGCAGTAATTCACACTCCTGCAGAACAGAGTAAGGTACAGCATAAGAACAGGGGCTTGTGCTCCAGCTTTACACAGCTACAAGTGATAACCCACCCTGGGCAACAGATGAGAATTTATCCTGTGTGTTTGCCTTCCATATGGTACAGCCAGCTCATTCTGAGCTACTCCTCCTGCCAGAGCACTCATTTCTCCACCATGACACAGCCAGATTAGCTCCTCCCTCCTCTCTCCAAAACCCAAGGTGTATAACCAAAGATGTAATGTTATACACTCAACACAAGTCAGTGTTAAACAAACATTAGGAGTGATAAAATATAATTAACATACAAGTCAGTTATTGTCCAGAGTTTGTTGAGACAAGAGTCATGTCCAGGGTGGATGGCATCTGGAGACATAATGGAGAAAAGTCAGGCACCTGGGAGAGGGAGACAAGTTGTTGACACCACAGTTGTCTTGAGCAACTGGAACTGGTGAGCATCAGGCCAGGAGGCCTTTCATACCCTGGAAAACTCCTGGAGTCCCAGACTGATCTCTCTCCCAGTCTTTGAGCAAAACAGCCATGTTATCATCCTCTTTAGGGAGAGCATGATCCTTAAGCTTTGTTTTAGAAATTTCAAAACAGAGCATTGTTATTTTTCTTTGTTTTAGCACTTCCAATCAATGTGTGGGAGTTAAACTGTTCTAAAAAATGAAAGAGACAAAACCAAAAAAATTTTAGTCAGTATTTCAACTATTTCAAATGCTAATTGGAAAGGAACATAGAATCATAGAAAACCATAGAACCATAGAATCATAGAATATGCTGAGTTAGAAGGGGCCCATCAGGACCATCAAGTCCAACTCCTGGCCTTGTGCAGGACAATCCCAAGAATCACACCATGTACCTCAGAGTGTCCAAGCCTTTTTCGAACTCTGTTAGGCTTGGTGCTGTGACCACTTCCCTGGGGAGCTGTTCAAGTGCTCAACCACCCTCTGGGTGAAAAACTTTTTTCCTGATATCCAACCTAAGCCTCCCCTGAGTCAGCTTCAGGCCATTTCCTTGAGTCCTGTCACTGGTCACAAGAGAGAAGAGATCAGGGCCTGCCCCTCCTCCTTGTGAGGATGTTGAAGACCACAATGAGGTCTCCCCTAAGTCTCCTCTTCTCCAGGCTGAAAAAACCAATTGACCTCAGCCTTTCCCCATATAGCTCCCCCTCCGGATCCTTCACTATGCTCATGGTCCTCCTTTGGATGGTCTTTAATGGTTTAATGTATTTCTTACATTGTGGCACCCAGAACTGCCCCCAGCACTCGAGGTGAGGCTGCCCCAGTGCAGAGCAGAGGGGACAATCCCCTGCCTTGCCTGGCTGTGCCTGATGTCCCCCAGGACAGGGTTGGCCCTCCTGGTTGCCAGGGCACTGCTGGCTCATGTTCAACTTGCCATGGATCAGGACCCTCACATCCCTTTCTACAGTGTGGCTCTCCATGCCCAGAAAAGGACATTGACTAGGAAAATCAGTTGTGAGGGCAGCAAAAGCATATCTGAATTAACAAGAGCTGACACGGAATCTTCACTCTGCTGCCTAACCAAAGTGTTACAGATTCAGAAAGCTGAGATCTTTCTCTTTGTCATGTCCTTGTATTTCCCTGTTAAATTCGGAAGTAGAAGTCATAAAAAACCAGACAGATGTTATTTCACTTTCCTGCAATTAAAGGATAAGTGAATCTTTGTGGAAAACCTGCCTCCTGAGCTGCCAGCTACTGATATGACAGGTAGAGAAGCTCCCCTGAGATTTAAAAACATATCCACAAAATTTTGCTAACTGTCCAAACACAGAGTTTTAGTGACTGCTGATATTGTACAGAGATTTTCAGCTATAAGAATATTCTCAGTTAAAAATGGGGGGGAAATAATGAAACAAAACAAAACAAAAACAAAACAAAAAAATTCCCAAAAATTAACAAAAACAAACAAAAACCCCACAAAAAATTTAAAAAAGAAAATCCAAAAAAACCTACCAGAACCAAAAAAGGCCTACTACAACTTTTCCATGATTAACATTTTCTTCAGGCTATATGATACGACGATGTGGAAAATACAAAATGCTTCACCTCTTTATTTAATAAGTCATTTTCCATTAAACAAGAAGAGCACTTACCAAGAGAGAAGTGTGCTGGAACAAGGTATTTCTATAGCAAACCATTCTCAGGGCAGAAGAGAAAGGGCTTGCTGGCATCAGCAGGCTCAGCTGTTAGCTCTGCACAGACCTTAACAAACAAGTGCAGCCTGTTATAGGTAATTATATGTGGAAAGGATTATTTTGGACAGCAAAGCCTGCTAATTCTCTGAAATTCTCTTGAAAATATGCTTGTAACAATGACAGGGCTTTTTTTATTTCTAGCTTCATGCTAGCATGAAATGCAAGGGTATATCACACTTCAATTGATTAAGTGCTGATCGCCCCAGTAGACAGATTTGATTATATTGCAAGTATGAGCCTGGAGAGAGTAATTAGTGGTTTCGTTCTCATTCTGCATCCTCAGTTCCACATTTAGATTATGAACAGAGCCTTTCAGGCTTCTTAATTTATTTTTACAAGACATCACAGATCCACAGCTGTTCGGCAGCAGATACAGAAGAAGGTGCATTTGTGAAATGTATTGAGCCCTTAATTATTAAGGCATTTCTTGTTTTGGTGACCTGCATCCTTTTTCAATTTATCTCTAGTCACAGTCAGCAATAGCTATGGAAGAAATGGAGCAAAGACAGCTAAACTGTTTAGGCAGCAGCATTAATGCTGACTTTGATGGCTTTCTTCACCTGTTCACTTTCTTCTATTTAAAATTGTCATGTGGCTGGCAAAGCACTCAGGAAAGTTTACATTTGCCCAGTCATGATTTTCAGGACACAGATTTTTGTCCTTGACTTTTATTCTTTTGTCTTGCAGGGACACAGGCACAAAACCAGGTTGTGAATTGTATGCTAACCAATGTTAATAAGAGATAAGAATAGCCTCTAACCTCCAGACTATCTATGAAATATGTCAGTGCCTAGTACCCAGTAATGCACAGTATAGATGTAATTTAAAGTGGTGACAGGAAGAAAACCAGTATTTAAATACTTTCAAAAGTAGCATGCTCATAAGTAGCCCCCAAAAAGGATCAAAGATTTGGTAGGAAGAATGGCTGAGTAAAATGCAATATGCATAATTAGTAAGTAATAGATCAACCTCAGTAGATTTACTTAAATGTCAGGTGGAATGGTAAACTGAAATATAATTTTTGGGATACTACTGGAGTGCATTTCTTTCTGTCAGTATTTTCTTCCAACCAGTTTGGGGTTTTTAGTGCAGAACATTGGGTCATTTCCATATTTCCCAGGCAACAACTCCTACCTGACTGGCAACAGTGATCTATCTTGACTGAGCTGTAGCCTCAAGAGAAATGTCTTCTGGATTTTGAACATCTATATTGGTAACAAAATCTCCCTCTAATGATTGTTTAAAATCTAGAAATACATATTCATTTTAGAAGTATCTTTCCTGAAGGTGATTTGTCTTTATTAAAAACATCAGTTGGAAATCACAAAACAGGTTTGAATATTACTTAACACATTCTTGTTTTAAAAAGCCATGTCAGCAATGTGCCACAGTCCTAATTACTGCAGAGAAATTAGCAAAGAATTATATGCAAATAAATGAAGATAATCAACGTTATTAGCACATTTTGGTAGTCAATCATTTCAATTGCTTTAGGCTATGTGACAGTATTGATATAGGAAAATCAGCTAAAAAATAAGCCAAGATAACTTTATCATGTGAGTACCCATCATTTGCATAAACATTTCAAATGTAGTGTTGAGCCACGAGGTGTCAAACTGGGCTGGCTCTGGTAATCCATATTACCTACAATGTGAGCATGGTTTGGTATGAAGAGTGGGGTTGGCAGGTCAATATATCCTATTTTTTGGTTTCTTCTAGTGCATGTCTATACACTTAAGATATTTCTATGCTGGGTTTTTGCTTCAGGCAGTATTTGTTACTGGGACTGTCTGGTTTGAGTGTTGCTGCCTAAATGTTTCTGTTTTTTCAGGATGCAAGTCTTGGAGATATGTTATTTTACCAGTGTTAAAATTTCTGATGGCAGACAAGACAAATCTGGTGCTGCCATATTTTGACACAATGGCTGGTTTCTGCTTCTGAGCTGCATCTTCTCTGCCCTGTGATAAATCTCACCAGTTCTTGGTGGGGTTTTTTTTAATTTCTGGGAAGAAGAATGCACTCTGTTCTTGTTGGGTGGAGACTTCTATTCTCATAGCACAGTTTCCAAGAATTCATTTTTCTCTGATCTTGCTCAGACTGCTCCAGTGACTGGGAGGCACTGTCCCCTCAGCATGACTCACAGCTTCCAGAACACCCAGCCAAGGCAGATTTGTCCTTCATGGGTGTTCTGGGCCTGGTGCTGATGCAGAGATTGCTCAAAGGCCACAGAAAGGAAAAAGAGAGGGACCAGTTTCCTGGAAAAGCTGAGGCTTGATGCTGGAGGAGAAAAATGTTCTGTCCACCCAAATGGAATGGGCCTGAGCCAGAGGGAAAAGCAGTTTGTAGCAAAAAAGAGGATGTGACCAGCTGCTGAAAGAGGAGTAACTGGAAGCTCAAGAGAGCAGGAACTAAGTAGAGAGATAGAGCTTGGGTGGTGGGAGATGCAACTCCCTGCTCAGGAAGGCCCTGGGGCTGTGGGGAAGATGGGAGCAGTAGCAGCAGCAGCAAGATAAGCTGAGGAAGGCAGCAGCAAGATAAGCTGAGGCACACAGGAGCAGTGCCAGGCAGGCAGGCCAAGGGCAGGAGCAGAGGTATTAATCTGGATATTAATTCTGCTGACACTTGCTTTTTTTCACCACAAGTACTTGCTCACTTAATTGCTCTCCAGAGATTTACTCTCCCCATCTGCAGGACTGGGTTCTTGGGGACTATGGTTCAGGGGAATGATTGCAAGATTTAAATATACATACTTAAAAGGAAAATACAAACGTAAGACTTGGACTGTCGTACAGTTCTCATACACACACAGTTATTATTTTAGGACTGTCTCTCTCATTGTGCCAATACTAGCAAATTAACAGTTCAAAGGAGCTTCCCAGGCACTGGAGTTGTCAGAGTTGCCTCCAATAAAGGCTGGCCCATGCCATTCCCTGCTCTCTCAAATCATTCCTACACGTATATTGGGAGTTAGCACAGCCTGGGTTCCTTTCCATCAGATATGACACCTTACCCAAGGCCTGAGGGAATTTAGGGGTCCAGACACCACCCTAGGCACACTCAGTTGACAAGTTCAGACACAGCTTTTATACAACACGGCAATCAACTTCCAGTTCAAAGTTCCCCATGCTTGGCAGGAATTTTTATTATTATTATTATTATAGTGTGTTCTTAGCGTATGTTATGTCTTAGAAGACAAAAAATTCCAGTGGCTGATTTTTTCCAGATTTGCCTAGCTCTAATTAAGCTCCTAGAAGCTGGTTCAGATTGAGCATCCTCAGAAATTTTTTACAGGTATTAGATTACAAGAACCTACTTTTTAGTGCTGATCGTACAGCTCCAGAATGGTGTCACCCTTAGAATAGTAAGGATTATTTTTTTATAACGCTTTCTATTATTTCTAATATTTGCTCAAATCATTGTCATAATTGCAAAGAATTGAGATGTTCACTTTTATCTCTGTAGATTGGATCCTCCTACCCATGACTCAGGTCTGTGCTTAGAAGATTCCTTTGTTCATGGGAGCTCTGAATTCATTCACTCATTCATTCATTCGGGCACCTCCTCATGAACTCATCCCTCATAATGTTCTTCCATTCTTTTTCAATGGGTCACAACTTCAGGTATTGAAATACTGAACTACTGAATATTACTTCTCACCTGTGAAATGAGAAAGACTTGGTTTTTACAGTTTATGGATTGTAAATGACAGAGGAGTCACTGTTTTCATAGCCTGCAGAATCACCACATATATACACAATGTGCAGTGTTTTTCTAATATGGCAAGATTCTTCATTATATTAAAGCAGGTATACCCTGTGGCATTTTTATTTATTTTATCTCTTTATTCCATTAATGAAATTTTTAATCGTTGTTGGATTAAAAAAAAAAAAAAGAAAAGTTAAGTATGTCAACATTTTTTCTACCTGTGCTGATTTAGCACGGATAGCAAAAACCAATTAGTGACTGGCTTTGAAATTGACAACTAGATTAACCAATTAAATATAGGGATACACCTCTAGACTACACAGGGTTAAAAATCGGAGCAATGGTGGCGAACTTCCTTTTCCTCCCTGCCTTGGAGCAGGTAACGGAGCCCATCCTGCTCCGCCCATGAGGTCGCCCTTGGGCCGGCGCGGCGCAGCCGGGCTCTGTCGCTGCTGTGGCCTTGGCAGGGCCGGCCGGCTCCGGGCCAGCAGCCGCTGGCGGGGAAGGGGAAGCCGCAGCTATTAACATCCAGCCGACCCTAAAGCCTACCCTGCTGCCAGCCTGGGCCGAGGGAGATGTCTCCAGGCCCACAGGAGCAGCTCCAAGCCCGGGCTGGGCCGGCCCACCCCATAACACCAAGGGGTGGTGGGGAAGCCCAGCCACACAAGAGATCCTGGCCGCTGTTCCTGAATTCCCCATCCCCATGGTTTTGAAATCCTAGTGGGCCGCCCGGCAGAGAACCATCGTGCCCTCTGCAGACCTGGGAGATGTTAACTCTTTCCTTGACAGATGAGATTTACAAAAGGACTCGCCCTTCTCTGAGTGAGGACAGAGTGATTGAACCGTAAAGAGACACAGCGTGAAACTGAAATCAGTGAAGAGAGAGTAAAAGTCCTAAATTGAAGAGAGATTGAGGAGTTGCCTAGTTTGGACTGGACTTCTCTTTTAAGGCCATGGAGAATGGACTAAAATTTCCCTGTAACATATAGAATGCTTTTTAGGGGGATGCAAAGTTCTAGTCATAGCCATGGACTGATATAGCTGTGATCCAATGAAGACTTTTGAACAGAAGACAGAGATAAAGAGATGTCCTCTGCCCCAAGGGAAAAGAAGACCTCTGTTCCTTGAGATGAAGACAATTTTGGAGATAGATCAAGAGATTTTTTTTTTTTTTTTTACCAGAAGAGTCATCCTTAAACGGTACCCTAAATAAGCTGATATGGCCCATGAGTGCAGCTAGCAGGAAAGCTGCTAAATGGGAGGGATTTCACGGTTTGCAGAATTCTCCCCGGGCAGCTTCAGATTCTGACATGGGAACCACCAGAGGACTGTTTTCTTGTGGCGATATCTCCATGGGAGTTCTAAGAGAGAATCCTCTCCCTAAGAACTAATGAAAGACTATTTTAAGTGGTAAAACTGACTGAAAATCACAGGTTTTGTGTCTTTATGTTGTCAGTGGGAAAGTGAACAGTTTGTGGGGAGGGAGAAGTGTTTTGAAGGTTTTATTTTGATTCTTATTTTCTTCTTTTAGTGTTTAGTAAAAAATCTATCTTTATACCCTTTAAGTGTGAGTCTGCTTTGCTTTTCTCCTATTCATATCTCACAGTAGGAAGGAGAGTAAATTATTCTGAAAGACACTCAAACCACTACAAAATAGTGCATTGGCCGGGAAGCAAGATCGGCATACCGTTACATGATTTGGGGTTTCTGTCTGGTTTTGAACTAAAACCATCACACTACCATTCAGTGATATTTTGTCTTTTCATTCATCAGACTTTTAAGAAAAATATTTTTCTTTATGTATGTTTTGTCTATTCAAATAAGTTGATTTTGTTCATATTTTTCTGGCTGAAATCAGAAGCACTTGATTGAATACAGTAAGAATACCTTGAATACCAGGATACCTTGTACTTCTGTTTATGTGGGAAAATGACATTAAATTTGGAAAAACAAAAAAAATATACTTAGATGCTACATAAGATATGACCACAATCATGTGTTTGGTCTTTATTTTCCTACTTCTCCTCTTTCTAGACACACTTAATAATTTATATACATTAAATTTATTTACATAACAGATTCACTAGGCACATTTAAACTCTAAATAATTGCCTTGAACAACTGGGATGATGCTATAGTAAGAACAAAGTAGAGGAACTACTCAGAGTATCTTCAAATCCTTGAAACAGAGAATTATTTACAGCAATTGCCAGATTAAGGTAGTTACAGTACCAGTATACCACTCTCATATATGTCACAGGAATGTGTATTTTTAAATCAAACTAAATGGCTGTATAGGCTATTAGGATCATTTTATGATGCTGCTATAGCTGAGACAACATCTCACCACAGCTTAAATTTATATGTATAATAATGGTCTGCTCTGTTTAATACACATTTTTGCTAAATTGGTGTGGCCTTTCTGTTTTCTAATGTAGATTGGTGGCAATTGTTTTAGAAGAGAGGCTCTGCTCCATAACATTGTTTGTGCAACGTTGCCCTCTAAGTGTTTACTTCATGGGGCACTAAAACTCAGATTTATGCCACATCCTTGGAGGTTGTAGTCAACTTCAGTTGCTATTACAACAATTCAATTTTTGTATAATACACATTAAACCTCCACTGAGAATGGTTTTATACTCTTTTAATGCACTCCATATGCTGAAAGAAATAGTTTGAGATTAAGGGAGGCTTATGGTAGACGCTGGCTAAACTTCTTGTTTTCATTCGAAAACCCCAGAGGCTTTTAACAGCCCAGTGCCAGCATCACACCCCAGCTCAGGAGGAGACTGGCTGCCACCTGTCTTCACCACCACTTGTACACCTGCACTGGAGCTGTGCAGGCCCAAAGTGATTTAAAGTCACCATCCAGTCTTCTCTGGACCACTGTTTCTCTCATCTTTGCCTCACCTGCCCAGTCTCCCATTGACCTCATACATTTCTTGTGTTTTCTCCCCATGGCCTAGTTTTGTACTATCCAGTATAAAAAAACAGCCATGAAGAAACTTCTCCTCTAATATTTCTGCTCTTTCTCTTATACTGACATATTTTTTCTGTATACACACAGTTATGGATCTACGCTTTCTTACCCATAGTCCTCCAATTTCTGTCTCATTTTTATGTAACTTAATCATGTGTTTGGCAGTGAAGAAATATAAAATATCCTTTGATATTGAAAATGAAATTTTGAATGGAGATAAGCCGAAAAATAATCAGAGTTATAGATAGATTCAGTATCTCAATTACTGACTTTAGAAAAACAAAAGGTAGTCAACATGTCCCTCTACAGAGGAGTGGGCAGATATTCAGAGAGCTACATATCAAACTTTAAAAAGCGGTTTCTCATGCAGGTGACCATGTGACATTTACAAGCAAGGGACAGTAGCAGATTGGTTTGTGAGGCAGGCTTTGTTCCCAGAAGAAGGAAACGGTGCTGATGGAGCTGGTTGGATAAAAGGAACTTAATCTAGGACAGATCACAAGAAACAGAGCAATATAATGTCCTCCAGACCTGGAGGGAACAGTGTCACCTCTAATGGTGCAGCATAAATCAAGCTTTTAATTCCCAATTCGGTAAGTACTTGGTGACTAATTTTGGACAGGTTGCATCAACAGATATAGCCACAAATCTACAGTAGAAAATAGGAAAGCCCCAAAAATGTATCTAATTTTATATATATTGGGCAAATCAATACACCAACAGTCATGGAAAATCCTGAAGTAGCGTTGTTCAAGGACCAAGAAAAGCCTGGCTGCAGCATCTCAGAAATATCAGAGCTAAGACCACAATGATTTAGGAGAACCAGAAATGAAAATTGCAATAGTCAAGTCATGTGGTGATTTGGATGTGGTTAAAGATTTCAAAAGGGCAACAGCTGGCACTGGTCTGGGTAGAGCAACTCACAGCCCATCAGGAAGAGAGAAAGGCAGACAATGTCAAAGCCAACTCAGGATAGCTGCCTGGAAAATTAAATAGAAGACTGATTAAAGGGAAACAAGTATATCCCAGAGAAGAAAACAGTCAAACAAATAAAATGTTTAGGGGTGGAGGAATTTCTTTCTGAAAGTAAGTAAAATTGTGGTGTAGTCTGGAAAGTGAGACAATGAATAGCAGAGGGAGGGCCGGGTTGAAGTGAGACACAACTGTGCTGTTCAAAAAACAGTTGGAGCAGTACATTTGGAGACCACTCTAAGCAACATTAAATTAACTGACATTCCCTGGAGACAGTGAACCTTAGTGAAAAAGCCTGTATGTAACTCACTTAGGAAAACAGTGTGTAAATAAATAAATGTTCCTAGAAGAAACTACATTACCACCGGAATTAACTTATGTGAAATTTGTCAAGTTAAATGCTTCAATGATACGGTTTCACCATATGTTTGTAAATTTTTTCTTCCAGAGCAGCTGGTATTTTTCTAGGATGTTCAGGTCATGCCCCTATTGTCTAACCATGACTTGCAACATTAAAACATTTCTCAACAAAATAAAGTCTGAAAGCTCTTTCTTAACTAGCTGCACATTATTTTGTTGCTTTCTCTTTGTTGTTCAGATGCAGTTCAGAAAAGTGTGAACTCTTTTTTAGGAAACCAATACCTCTTTAAACAATTGCAATTCCTTTTTTTTTAAGCTTAATCACTTTGCTGAGAACGTGACTGGGAATTGAAGACATCATTATCAATGTTTTACAGGGAAATTAAACTGGGTGAGAAGAAAGGGGTTACAGTGGGTATTGCTGCTATAACAGTGCTGGGAAGGCCAGACAGCTTCTGCAGCAACATGGGCTTTTGGCTGCTGCAGTTAATAAACAGGAACCTGACAGACTGGCATGACAGCTCCTTCCCTGTTGTCAAGAAACTGCTATACACTATCATCAGTGACTGAGAAGAAAATGTAAAGTTTATCCTGAAGCTGAGAGAAATCAGTGAGTAGTAAAGAATGGGAACATGTCAGTAATGCAGAGTGAGAGAGGTGGCTCAATTTACAAAGCAGGTGGTACCAGGCAGCACTCATTCTGAAAATGGCCTAAGCAAAATTATACACCTAAAAATAAGAACGGTGGCTTGTATTATGCATTAATATTCTCAAGAAAATAATTGCTCTGCAGGCAACATTGTGTATAACTGATTGAACATGAGCTCTGAGCAATGTACTCTTGTCCAAAGTTATTTTTGGATTGAGAAATACGTATATACCTGTGAGTCTGTAGAAGTCTTTGGCAGGAATAACTTTAAACTTTATTCCTTGTCTAGACACATTTGAAGGGGTTTTGCAGCTCTCTCCATAATCAAATAGAAGTTACTTGGTGGCTACAGTCCAGCAATTATGTTGCATCTAAATTTCATGGGCCCCCCCAAGGCGGAAATTACCTGCACATGCATATGGGTCTGAAGGACTGCTGAAATGGCAAAGATGAGAAAGCCAGGGGTAGTGTCCTGCAGTTACCAGCACAAGTCCAGAAACTGTTCCCTACATCAGACTGGCACAGCAACAACTACTCTGCCACAAGACAGGCTTTGTGGTGGAATAGCACAGCTAAGGAGCATGCAGATAATCTCTGTGGACCAGCAGATATGTCAATTCAATAGCTTTATCTCAAACAGTCCGTCCTTTGCTACACTGTTTATTCTGAAAAACACTGTTTATTCTGAAAAACATGTTTATGTTAGCACACTGTTTTCTTGAGCAGGCAGACCCTGTCTAGCACTTTCTGTTCTGATATTCCAGCTACTGCTCCTTTCTAACCTTATTTTTTTATGCCTCTCAGCTGCTTAATGGGAGTCCAGAACATGGTCTGCAGTGAGGTGCCGCCAAAACTGTGGATACAGCTCTCCCTGTGTCCACAGAGATGCAGGGAAGACAGCCTGGAAAGTTTTCCAGGAGCAGTGACAGTGTGGATCCCACATGGATCTCCTCATGCCCCTGTCGTGCCAGGGCTCCCACCACCTGTGCCAGCCTGTGCACCAGACCACGCTGCTGCCTCCAGTGCAGAGCAGCCAGGGACACCTGGACAGCAGGGAGGAGGCGACCGGAGAAGAGGTGTAAAGCTCCAGTCATTTTGGTACATATCCATTGGGCAGGGATTATCTAAAAACACTGCCAGTCCTTCCCTGGGGAAATGCCTTGAAAGAAATCAGGATGTTCCCCAACAAATGTTCTTGGACAGGCTCCCCTGCGTGGATATCTATGGTGTGTGAAGAGGCCAGAGGACAGATTATATTTCCTCCCAACCTATTTTCCCCCACAATGGTAACTGCCTGCCCAAGTCCATTGCACACATCTCTATGCAGACACCCCCACCTTCTCTGGTCAGAAAAGAGCAGAGTTCACCCCAAAGTTGTGCCGGATGGAACCACCACTGACTGCTCTGCCTTGAGACCTGTGATGGCTGAAACTCCAAAACTTCCTTTCCAGGGAGGCAGTGTGTTTCAATCCCCCTGCTTGCCCCTAAGGCTTATTGAGAAATTCCCATCTCCTGTGAACAAACCAATCCTGTCAGGAGATAAAGTCCAGTTTTAAAGAACTACTGCCTTGTCTTACAAGCACTGAAGATCAATGAAACTTGTCCTCACTCGTTTAGACAACCTGTGTATTCTTTTGATTTTTGTCTGAAAACATTCCTAAATTCCTCTCTGGGTCTAACTGCCAGCAATTTGGGGTTTGCTATTTCACAGTCACTATTTCCACAAGGACTGGAACAGGGTGTGGTCTCCACAGCTCCTACAGGGGATCAGTTAGGGTGTCAATTCTCATGCCCAGCTCTCCTCCTCTCCCTCATCCTCCTTGCAAAGGCAGAAAGCTCCCAGCAGCGGTGAAGGTCGGGGTTAACCCTGCACCCAGAGGAGTGGGCTGTAGCCCCACAGCCCCCAGGCACAGTGCTGCTGGTCTGGCTTCTCTCTCGCCAGTGCTCAAAGCAGTGTCCGAGGAAAGCGCACCCCAGCAGTGCCTGACACTGCCGGCGATGGTCCCCAGCGCCGCCTCCGTCGCTCCCTGTTGGCGGAGCCGGCAGCTGGAGCCCAGCTGTCTCGCTCTGACCCCAAAAACAGGCAGCACTGTAAGCGCCGACCTTCTTTTTAGACCACACAGGCGGTAATCTGGAAATGACACGTCTTTTTTTGGACACAGCCCTTCAGCAGAGGAGAGAAAATCCCTCTCCTTGTCCAGGCGCATCCTCGACCTGCTGTCTGGCTTCACTGCATTCAGCATGATAACAAACATCTGGATGAATTTCTCTTCCCATCTGGCCTGTTCCTGTGGTTTCCCTGCCCCTGCTGACATTTCCTTCCTCTCCTACTTTACAAGGAATTCTTATAATCCTTTCTACATGTTTTTCAGAATGAACAAGAATTAACAAGCACCTGTCTCCATACTCTGCCAGTAACTGTCTTTCAGCTTAATAGGCCTGGTGCTTCCGGTACCCAGTTTAGGGGAAATTAAATAGAAACGTGACATACCAGAATCTTGAGGTATCACACAAATTAAAAATGCTAAATGGGTGGGGAAGTCTAACTTTCTTCTGGGGAAGGCAAAGCATAATTCTCTTTGCGAATGCTTGGGGGATTATTTGAACTTCTTAACCTTTAGGAATACTAAAGATATAATATTCTATTTTTTTTTCTTCTCTGTAAGGAAGCCACCTGCTTTTCTACATTGCATATTAAAAACAGAGAATGAACTATTATATTTATTTTTTAAGAATTTTTCCTGAGAATACAGGATGTAATATTTAGGGGTTTTTTCTGGAATGCTATATAGTATGAGCATCTGGAAGTTATATTTAGGAAACTGAGTGATATTTGAAAATAAAGGAAAATGTAGGCAACATGGCATCAGAGAACAGCCAACGGCTAGAAAGGCTTCAAGAATTCAGCACAGAAAAGAAAGGTGACTGTGGTTTCTAACCTGTAAGATTAGCAATAAGGATTTAGTGATCTGGATGCTCTTGAGACCATTATATGAGCGCACAGACAAAATGAAAGATACTTTGATCTACAGTTCCCATTTAGGAAACCCTAAAATTAGCTACAGTATATCTGAGGTGCTGAGTGTATCTCATAGACCACTGAGCAGGTTTGTAATTAACTTTGGCTCTTTGAGTGCTAAAGGACATGTGATTGATTATCATTCAGACAACAGGCCTAGAAAATGCAGCTCTGTCATGGATATATGAATATATAATGCTCCCTGCTAATTCTAGTTCAGCTCTGTGGTTAATATTTGAACAAAATGCTCAGTTTTGGAAAACGCTATTTTTAATTTCAGTTTTTAACATTAGGATACACTGGATAAAAGTGTTCTGAAGAATGAAAGGTAGCAGCAAGTGCTGAAGACACAAGGCCAAGCTCAGGATCAGAGCCAGGGGTTTCCATTCACAATCCTGACTCCAATCAAAGACTATTTTGGGGAATCCTCTCAAACCAGCTCTGGCTAAGGGCCAGAAAGTGGTATGGCCCAAGGTTGCCTGACTCTCTGCCAGGAAGGCACTAAATGCACCCTTCTACCACATCTGCCAAGCATCACTTGAACACCTGGTGAGTTGAAAATTCACCAGAAAGGCTCACAGAGTTAAAAGTGGCCAGAAACAACTTTGGCAGAGTCCTGGAGCACGCAATTGACAGGAAAAATCTGAGGGAATGTTTTAACTTTTTGTTATTAGACAGCATTGAAAATTTTACTGTGTTTCTAATGAAAAATTGTTTAGTGAAAGGGACAAAATATTGAGGTTAATTCACTTTACTGAGCTTAGTCTCATTAAATTAAAATAGTTGCTGAGAAAGGTTCACAGCTCTTCAGCACAGAAATCTTGTCTCATTTATATTACCACTAGGTGGCTCAAAATGAAAGCAAAAAATACACTACTCACTGCTCAATCCATGACCAGAATGAACACAACTTGCAGACTACTACAGGCTGTCTCATAATTGTCATGCTTCAAAACTTTCTATAAATCATCAAGTTCCCCAGGTTAGTGATAAATACTCACTTGAGAGAGCAGAGCTGTCACAGCCTCAGACACGTTATAGCTCTTAAAGACAGATGTTGCTTGTGAATGTGTGGGAGAGCAGCTTCCAAAAGAATAATTTGTATTTTTCTCCTTCTTAAAATCAATTGCTATTGAATGAAGTTACCAAGTGACAGAGAGTGATAGAAGTTGTTTAAATGCATCTAAAGAACAGCATTTTCACATTACTATATTTTAATTTATTTTAACAGTAACTTGCTTTGTTTCATAGTGATTGCCTTTATTTATAACAGCAGCTTATGACTTGGGGTTTAGCTTTCCATTATACATTGGTTTAGATTAAGGACAAAGCTTGCAAATCAAACCCATCTTTACTTGAAAGTAACTTACTGATAGGCGAGACTCCTGGGTATAGATATATATCTGCAATCAATCAAAGCTGCTGGCTTAACAGCACTTTGCTCTTTCCAGGTCAAGTAAAATAAATAGAAAGGACAGTTTCTGTAGAACTTCAAGAGGCAGATTATGTTATCTACTACCTTACAGCCAGCCATTATCCTACCACTGACATATGAATTGCCTCCTATTGAAGATAATGGAACTTGTTAAATAGGAGGGTGTCAGACAGAGAGAGGGGCATAGGAAGGATTTCTATTTTCCCATAATTCAAATACAGTTAGTGTTGCATGCAGATCTCCCATTGCTTACAAGAGGCAAGACAGGGTACGAGCCACAACAAGTATCTCCTCACATGCATCCTCACATTTCCCATGCCAATAAAACACTCTCACAGAAGCTGTAATCTGGGCAGTTAAAATACTCTTGGACAATAAACATATGGTGGCTCACTGAGGAAGATTTTGGTACTCACATGTGATCATCAGGGCTGAGAGCTATTGAAAGAAAGAACTCCCCAGGGGGACAATATCCAGGCTGATACCAGAGATCCTTGGCATCTCTAGTAAAATACAGCGTGTGCTTGTTTTGTTCATCTTTCCTGTTTGACCAGGCACATTCAGACCTAGGGCACTGTTGTGTCAGAAGCTGAGATGAAGCTGAGGGCCTAAAATCAGGCAGCAGGACCTCAATATTTCCTTGGAAAGCTGCCCAGAGCACACACCAACACACCTCCAGCCATGGAAGGATAAAAACTCCCTCTGTTCTATTAAAATAATGGAAAGATCTTATCTTTTCCCTCCTACAGAGAAAGTCATCCAGAGAGCAGCAATGCCAACATGAAGAAAACACATAGAATGACCCCCCCTCCCTTACAACACACCCCTCAGCTGGAGGCATTGGTCTGTTAAATCAGATACCTTCAAAATCTTCACAAGTGCTTTGCAATTTGCCCTCTGGGGACAACACCCCACTTTCTGCCAGGACTGAGTTGTCCTCACAGTGCACACCAACTTCACCCCCAGGCTCAGAGGCACAGCACGTTCACATACTGTGGGTCCTGGAACAAAGACCCTGCCCAAAGATACCCCAGACAGCTCTGAACACCACACCCTGCTCCACAGCAGAGGTTAGAGGTGAGAAGGCAGGAATGGCTCTTTCTTTACGGGTTCTGAACTATCCACATTGCTTTACTTACCTTGCCAAAGTCTGTATATGGCATAAGAATGAAATGTAGCACTGGCAAAATGCAACAGAGCTTAACTTCCATGGTACAGACCTTGTAGTAATGTCATAGGAGGCAAGTGCAGCTCTTGTGCAAACCTGTTACAACAGGTAATAAGTTACAAGATGTAGCAACTTGCTACAAGAAATAACAAGTTCCCTTAGATACTTGTTTTTACTAGCTCTTACATGGCTTTCATAGCTCTCATGTTTGTGAAACTTCTCCAACAGTCCTTGCTGAGGGTGTCACTGGCTGTTCCCAGATCCATAGAGGCAGGCATAGGGTGTCCTGGGCTGCACACCAAAGCAGCATGCAGGAAAACCACATATGAATGTATTTTTTGGCATCCAGCGTACATATCTAAAAACTGTCATCTCATCAGTAGTATCTTGATAAGGAATAACATATGCTAGTCTTGTTTTGTATGCTATTGTTTTCTTGAACTTCCATTGTGCTATGTGCATGTGTGCACACTCCCAGGTTTGCTGTACTTTTTGGTTGTCTGCCAGCTCACCAGTGCTGGAGCTGCTGTTGATTGAAGATCTGTCTCATTTTGGTACACCACACACTGGGGCATGGCTCAGCACCCTTCTCCTGATGCAGAGCCCACTTCAAGGTCCCTTTCCTGATTTTCCTCCATGCCTACTTATGCCTACAATGACAAATGATTTGTCCTTCTCATGAAAAGAAAACAAAACAATAAATCCCATGCTGATTTGCTGAACTATAGGAGCAAAGTTGTGACCAGAAAAGGCTGAACCTTCAGACAGTGTCCAAAACAAAGTAGAAACAAACACTAACTGAATCAAATACAAAGAAAATCTGAAACCCACCCCTGTGCTCTCACTACTGGAGCTGGCTCTCAGACCAGGTCACATTGGTGCTTTCCAACACAAGTCTGGTTCTTGTGGCTGAGTGCAAAGGCAGATCCCTGTCTTAAAAAGCTTTTGAATGCAGTGAAACAGCACTATGGTAAATGCAGATGCTGGCTGTAACCCACAAGCTTCCTTCTGAAATGTGTGCATTTGGCCTGCAATATTTTCAAAATTAAGCCTTCACTCTGCAGTTGAGTGGTATACAGGCTGTGCAGACCTTCAGGATACTGTACTTGCTGTGTGTCCCTAAGGAGGTGCTGGATACCTCTGGAGCTCTAGGCCATAATTTCTGAATCCAAAAACCTCTCTGCAACATAACCATGACTTCTCATAGTAGGAAGGAGCTGCTCTTGGGAAGTCTTCTTCCTGCCTGGAGACCAGCAGGGCCACCACCTACAGCAGAGTGAGAACAAAGGGGCAAAGGGAAGGATGGAGGATTAGTTTAGGCAAAGATAGTCTGAAGATTTGACTGGAATTAAAAGTTGTAGGGCTGAGTAATAAACCTCAGCATTTTGTGTGAAGACTAGTTGGTTTAGATGTGTCTCTCTCTGTGCCCTTCTAGTGAGCATTAGGGGTAGATCTGTGGAAAGTTAATACCCTGTCACAGGCCAGATCCATCTGGGAGAGAAAAGTGCTGTAGTTCATGACTCTTCAGCCTGGCATCAAACTGGCTGGACTTTTTCACATCCATCTGACTGCCCTGCCCGTGGTGTGGACAGTCTGCCCACTGTAGGCAGATGTGTGTCTGCTCTGCTGGAAAGGACAAGGAATGCCCTGGTGCTCTCTTCAAAGTCCTCCCACTCTGAGGAAGGAGAAGGAACAGCAAAATGAGAGAAAATATATGGGAAAATACGGTTCATGGCTTACAACCGGTTTTTTTTGGGTTTTTTTTTTGCTTTTTGCTTTTTTACCCGTTTTTTTCTTTTTCTTTTCTTTCTTTTTTTTTTTTTTTTTCTTGTTTCAAAAAGAAAGACTAACCATTTACATTATGGCATTTACCATCTTTTATTTCATGAAAAAAGGGAAATGTCTGTTCCTACAGTGCCACCTTCAGTCCTTTTTTGTTTATAGACTTAATTTTACCTAGACTGTTTAATTTCCTGAAGTTCTATTATTTCTGTTAGTAAAGGCTCAAATACAATAACTTCTGTGCATTTCTCTTTGACAGCAGCTCATATTGCTAAAACGTAAGACTTCAGATCCAGGAGGAAATATCTGAATATTTCCAAACAGTGGTAAATGAGTCTCTTGCATCCAAACATTTTCTGGACTGAAAATGACAAAGCAATCAGTTGTTTGCTGAGAAGGTAATGGGTAAGTAGCACTGGGGGCAGAGGGGTACATGGAGCCAGTGTATTGCTAAGAAGGTGGGGGTTTACCCAAAAAATGTGGTAGGTTCAGTGTATGCTGTATGTAAGATATGGACCCACAGATAAAAATGCCTACAGTGATAACAGGAATTAATACAAGCAATAACAAATACAGGTGTTTCTGTCAGAGGATCTAACAATGGAGGTATCAAACAATTATGGCAAACATACACTGGCAAGGTCATGTGCTACTTAACATTTTGCTGAACATGCTTATCCTCAGAATTAATAAATTTTATACCCAAACCATTCATGCAACTATAACAACTGTTTTTTTAAAAAATGCATAAATAGAATGGGAAATACATTCTTAGTAGTTTTTGTAATTGGAGCTCATTTTGATACGGGGACATCTAGTCAATAGCTGTACTTAAAGAAGTACTGTGTTGTTTCCAGGATATAAAGTTGGTGTCACACTCTTTTCCACACCACATACTGACAAAGAAATCTGTGGTTAGCTTCTCAGAAAACAGAATTTTTTAAAGTTCATTAAGTAGAAATGTTCATGCCAGCACTTGTGCTATGCTCACAGGGTCTTGTTCCCCAGGCATTGAAGGTGAAGGTGCATGTTCAGTCTGCATCAAAGGCCACAGCTGACAGTGACCAGGGGCCTTCAAGAGGCCACAGCATAAGGAAAGCAGAAGTTCCCACTTCATGGCAGAGCCTCACTGGAAGGTTTTATGCCCAGTCCTGACCATTGCCAGAGCCTCTGTCTTCCCTGTTGTGATGAAAGGAGCCAACTCTCCAACACTCGGGGCTCCCAGAGGCAGCACAAATGTTCTCTCATTTGTCTCTCAACACAGATGTTCTCAGCACAGTCCTGTGCCAGCATGAGGCGCTGAGGTCAGGGCTGTCAGACTCCCACAGCCAAGCACCAAGGAGCTGTTGTTCACTCACCTGTGAAGAAAGGAAGTGCCTGAGCTTTCTAAGGAAGCTAGGAAGGGCTGCAGTCCCATGCCTTGGGCATTCCTAAGGACAGAAAAGAGAGAAGTCAAGGAGATGCTGGTTTGGTAGTTGGCTGCAAGAACTTCATTTTTTGTTGCGTGTGTACATACCTCTGTATGTGTGTGTGCTTGTGTGTGTGTGTGATGTATGGATGTAAATTTATTCAGAGTGCAAAAGTAGCTCCTAGTTCTTGCCAGAAACAGGTGAGATTCAGTCAGAGATTGAGATATCTAAATTTGAGCACCTAATCACAAATATTTATTTGTGAGCATCTCAGCTCCTACTGCAGTCAGTAGGGATCAGCCATGATTCAGCTGCAAAGCATTGGTGTCTGATGACATTAAGATGCCCTGGAGTTTTTTGGCTGGCCTCCAACTGCTGCTCCAAAGGACCTAATGTCTTTTGTAGGTCCTGTGTCACAGCTGCAAGCCCCATCTAAATGCCCCAGGTAGCCTCAGGCATCTCAGTTACCAGTTACCGCTGTCAGTAAGAGGGCAACTTAAAGAGAACTTCTCAGTGTCTACCTCACTGTGGGCAGACTCAGCCTCCAGACCCCACCATCTCTGCTGAATATCCCTCCCCTGAGATTTGCAGACTGGATCTTCACCATCAATAGTGGGAGCTTAGAAATCTCATCTACAAATACATTGGATGAATAATTTTAGTGTCCGAGGCTGAGTCTTGCCCAAAGTGTTTGTTACCTGGCAACACACATTCCAGCTCATGACTCAGTTCCAGGAGGAAGCTGTAAAAATCCAGTTGCAGCATGCACAGGGGAAGGGTCTCACCTTCCCCATCTCCCAAGGGATCTATGCTGTCAAGTGTGGGTGCTGGGGACCACTGATGCAACTGAGGTCCAGGGAGAGAGTGAGCAGGGTGAGAGGGAAGGCACAGGCTGCTGCCTGTCCTGGCGTCAGGAACCTCCTGGAGGCTCAGCCAGCAAGGCTTTGCTTGCTTCCAGCTCTAGGCAAGCTTTGGGGAAGCAGTGGGATCAGCTGGGAATCCATCCAGGCAAATTTTAAAAAGCTCTTTACCTGTCTTTGCTACTGGCAATCATGAAGAGGCAAGAGGGGCCAGCTGGGCACAGATAAACAGTTGGTCACATAGCACCTCTCTTGCTGACAGTGCCTAAAGCACTATAGGACAGCAGATCCCAAGGACACTCAGTGCTACTTTGTATGGACACATCTGGGGCATGTGGGAAGACACAAAACTTAGATGTGAACTCCAGCTTGGGATGCTTTCCTGGGTCTGTCCCCTGGAGCAATCGGATAAAGCAGCACACACATGGCCAGTGAGACTGTGACTTCAAACCTCATGCGTATGGGTTTGTTCCAGCTAGTAAATTCATGCCTTATTTGTCTCCTGCCTTGAAGCAAACATAGCTGTGTTCATGTGCAAATGAATGTGACACACTGTGATTTCTATTTACTATCATTTTATGCCTACACTACCCAACATAAGCAGTTGAAAATGGTTTCTGGCACTGTTAGTCCAGACCTTAATGTAACTGCATCAAAGCCGACTTCTTCTAATGGACTGAAACACTGAAGTACTTATTTTAATTTAAATAATTTAGTAAATGAACCTAGAAATAGAAGCACTTCACCCAAATGCAGCACATATTGCCAGAAAAGCTGCCAAGGCTCAGTTGTTTCCTCCCAGCAGCAAGAGTCAATGCACCAGGGACATGGCCCAAAATGTGTGTCCACAATCCCTGGACAGTCCCTATCACAGCTTCCCAAGCACAATTTTATACTTGATCCCTCTGTGTTGTAAGGAAATGACTTCACATGGATTCTACCAATGATTACATGAAAAAGCTAAGATTTTTTGCCTGCCAATGAAAAAGGACTTTCCCACTGTATATTACTACCAATGTTCCACACTCAGGATGGGGCTCCTAAAAAGTGCATCTAATTATCATCAGCTTCCAGAGAAGTGACCTTTCTCTTAATTTGCCTCTCTGTAACATAAGAAAAAAGTAGAACAGATAATTGTTTGCGTCTCCAAAATGTCATCAAAATATCCACATATTTGCTATGAAAGGAAAGTTCTCTTCTAACATTTTTATCTAAAACATGAGAATAACAAAGTGTAATTCATAGATGGCATCTGGTGTAAACTATTTTAAGACCATATTTAGAAAAAGAACTGAAATGCCTCTATCTACTGCTTTAAGGCTCTCTCATTGATAAAGGGTTTATTTGCATTTATTCTGCCAAGTACATTCTGAACTCCATGGTATAAAACCCCTGCCTGTTAATTGACATGGTATTTGAGCTTCAGATTAATATCCTCTTGATTGTTCTCCTGACAGGACTCCAATGAACCAAACAGAGCAGCTTTGCCTGGGAGGAAACTCATAAAATATGAATTGAAGTCCACAAATAGAAGTAGCTCAGATTGTATATCCAGTCCATCACAGTATTAAAGTTCTCATCCAGGAAAAATGAGCACACCCACTTCCTGCTGGAGACATTCATCCACCTTCAATTCAGCCCACTCGCTTCTTGGAACTGACATTAGTTCTAAACCAAACTGATGATCTGAAGCAGGGTGATTGCTTGAGTTTCATTTGATTTGTTTTTTTTTTTCAAGGAGCCAAAGCTATTTCCTTAAGCCAAAAGTTATTTCCTTAATTTCTCAGTAAAAAGTAAAATGGGTAAACACAGGCAAATCCATGTAAGCACAAAAGCAAGGCATTCCAGAAGAGCACAAATGAGAGCTTATATAAGAGATATTACACACCTCATTATGGAATTCAAAATATTTGACAAGGCAAAGCCTGTTGAGATCTGTAAATAAAGTATGAATGTTGGTGCTTCAAGGCAGAAAATGAAAACAAGCAGATACCAAAGGATACAAAGGTGAGTTTAAGCTCCTCCATCTAAAGTCTTTTAAAACACTATGGAGGTGCCCAAGTCGTTCAGTGACATCCTGTTCATTCAGTGCAGCAAAATGCTGAGCTAGTGAGAAACAAGCCCAATTGCTCAGGGTGTAGAAACACTGCAGTAAAATGATTACCTTGGTATGTTAAGTGTCACTGTAGAACATAAAGCTATTTGGCTGGTGCTTAAATGAATGCAAGAGGGATTTATTAACATTTTATGAAGAATAAATACATTCTTGCTTATAATTTAGCGCAAGGTGATATTGATAAAGGTCTAGTGGATGGAAGTGTCTAATCACTGAACCTTGTTTGTGCAAGGTTGCTAAAACAGGCTGTGCAATCCTTAATCCTGCAAGCAGATCTGCTGACTTTGGTGGGATAGCAAAGGTCTCCATCCCTTCCACTTTTATACACATTCAAAGCTCAGAACCCCCAGCTGTCTCAGTAAGGAGGGACAGCAGCACACTCAAGAATAAAACACACCCCTGCTACAGCCTGGTGGTGTTGTTCCCAAAGACACCACAAACAGCTCCTAACCTCTCAAAATGTAATCAAAGCTGAGTTTCAAGAGAGATTAGTTGAATGCTCAGCTCAAGGGCACTTTTTGAAGCTGAAGGGCTCAACAAAACTCTCTGCTTGCAAAATTCAAACCTGCTGCAATGTAATATGAGCAACAATTTTAAAGCACTGATAAAGGGCAAACTAACTTATGAAACTGCCTGTTTAGTAGAAACAAAGGCTATATCTTGACTTGTTACAGAGGGTTTGCTTTTCATTTTTTAAAAGTACATGCTTGTCTAGCAGAACATAACTTAGTATTCTATTTCTATACCAATCACAGAACCAGACAACAGAGCCCTAATGATAAAACAGCACATCATCAGATAGCATACAAACTTAGTTGAATATAAGAACTTAACATTCACACAGTTCATCCATTTGGACTATTAGCAATCTAATATTTCTTGATTCGTCATGCTTTTAAAAGAGGTTACCACTGATTTTAATGCCAAAATTAAACACACTCACAGCCCTCTTGATAAAGTATCTAGTATTCTCATACAAAATAATGTAATAAGATGATCTCTAAATAAAAAAAAAAAAAAACTTTGATGTTATATTGGGTATACAGTACAGACTTACTGTAATTGGTCTATCTTCTGTGCAATAGCAACCAAAGAAACATTCCCTGCAAAGCCTGTTACAGTTACAGAAAGAAAAATATAGAAAGATATATGCCCTGGGCAGCAGAATGAACTGAACATACCTTTTTTTCTGCAGGAAGTCTGTGGGAGAAGTGCTTGAATGTCACTGCTAACTTGGATTTAGAAGCCCAGCTCATCCCTCTTGGCATAGGTCAAACTGGCTCAGGACTGTGACCCTGACGGGAGGAGGAAGCGAGTATACATTGGACAAATTGCTTTGTCCCCCTTCTTTCCCTCCCCAAGGCAAGAGAAACATCAAAAAAAGTTTCATCCCATCATGAGATCCGAAGACCACATACAGAGGAGAGAAAGTTTCACCAAAAAGCCACTTATTTTTTTGTCTCAGCAGCAATTGCATGTCAAAGGCTTGACTGAGGTTTGAGTATGTAACTGAGTTATCTGGTAAGGATGGGAGCTCTCTGTATGCCTGCCTGTAACAGCACCTGCAGTTAAACCGGTCACGGGACTTTGCATACAGTATTTCTCCTAAAACATATCCTCTGAACAAATTTTAACAATTTCAGAAATCAGCCACATATGCAGGGTTTGATACAAGAGACCAAAGGTATAAATTTAAAACCAAACCTGCAATTTGTTCCCTACAGGCACTCTCCTCCTGTCTTGGCTTTGGCCTCACACAGGTTTGGCAGACCAGGGCTGTCAGTCCTGGGCCTTATCCACAGCACTTCAGTGCCAATTCATGGCAGTTTTGCACTGGAACATAATCACATGTTCTGGTTTGTTGTGAGTTCCTTTCCTAAAAGCTTGTCTGATTCAATCTGCCTTTGACTCTGAACAACCATTGAACTGATGCCTCTAGAAAAACTATCCACATTAACTCTTATGCCTCCTTTCTGAGTGGTACTAGGGATTAATCCCTTACTAACAATGTTTCTACTTAGAGGGATGGATTTTTTTCTTGTATGCATTACCTCATAATTATTGACATTGAATTTCATGTGCCATTTCATTAATCAGTCATCTCTGCAAATCTGCTCAGACAACTTCAGGTCACACTACTCTGAGAAAATATTCTGGTTTAACATCTGCATTGCTGTCGCTCATTTAATTTTCCAAATTTTCCAAATTTGCCTACCATATCCTTTATGTCTTAAGTGGCATAGTCATCAGCACAAATCAGGTGATAACCCTCCAATAACCTCCTACTTTTTCCAACATACAGCCATGGAACATCTGAACATGAAGCAGGCTCAGAGTCCTCCTCCAAAAGCCTATATCCTACGTGCTCCTCCCTACTGTGCAGTGTTCCTGCCTTTTGCAGTGTGCCCTCCTGCAGGCTGCGACCTTCCTTTCTCCTGGGTGCCATGGGGTGCAAGCTGGGGAGACACAGCAGTGTGAGCTGAGGCACAGAGCCCTCATCCAGACACAAACAAAACTATACCCATGCCATTTCAAACCAGCAGCATGAGGTGACAGTGTCAAAGCTGACCCAGGCCAGCTGCACAACTTGCAATGCGTTTCCCACACCCAAGCAAATGATTTTATATGAGGAAAAGAGTTTTGGTTTACCTCTAAACATATAACGAAGCTAAACTAGCATCTACCAAGCCCTTCTCATTGTATTTGCCTAGTGCCAGCACAGAGAAACCTGTTGGACTTTTTAGCTGCTCCTCTGAAGTATAGCTAGTTTCTATTGGGCAGCAAGCCAAATTATCCCTCCTTGATCGTTGTATACTTAAGAAGGAACACAGAAGTTCTCTGGGCTTTTTGGGGTGTCTTAGGAGGTGTCAGGGGCTTCTCTGACACCTGTGTTTGGCTTTTGTTTTGTTTTTGTATAATTTGTTATTGTCTCTTTTATAAAAACCTTTTCTCTAACCTGCTTACACACCTGAAGAGCCATCTCACGAATATTATTCTAAGCCGTTCTGAAAGTTACAGGCCCACCCTCAAGACTTGACACATTTTCATAGGGCTCATTACAGGCTGGCCTCCTGTAAGAGTATATCACACATCTTTGAAAGAGAGAGGAACACTTCACTCTGACTGTCTCTATGACTTGGTTTTTCTCTTGGGCCATTGATGAAGACAAGGACCCATGGAAAGAGCCTTTTTATGAGGAGAAAATTGTTCCTTCCATCTCCCACTGCCTTTTCAATTCTACCAACTTTCTTGGTATGGATGTCGGACTTCTTGATCTGTAATCTTTCAGATTATTTCTCAAACCTTTTTTTGAAGACCTGTGTCCCATTTGTAGCCTTCCATTATTTTAAGTGCTTTAAACTGTATCTCAGACAGGACAACTGCAGCTACCTAAAGCTCCTGCATGAATTTGTTCTGGTCCTGGAAATAGGTTAGATTCAGTTTGCTGGTTTATGCCAACCAGTTTTTCATAATCATCTCCCGCAAAGAATTACACCAGTGGGAGCCTCACTGACCTCTCCTGTAACCAGCACTAATAGAAACACATAATTTAGCTCTGCTGAAAGGTCCTGTCTTCATAGGATGCCTTTTCTACTCCTTCATCATCTATTGGTCCAGTTGACTTTCTGGGAAACTTTCTCCTTTGATGTTTTTAAAGCAGATTTATAGCAGCTTTCGTACCTTTATACTAACTCCCCCTCTAAACCCTCTCTGGCCTATTTTACCCCAAAAAATTGCAACTTTTTTCATGTTGTCTTTTGTGCCTTCATTGTCTGCCTGCCTCCCACTTGATTTTGGATATTTGCACACCATAATAATAATAAACTGAATTTAAATGGCATTAATTAGGCACAGCCATTTTTTTTCAAACTTATGGAATATTTATTCTTAAGGAATTTTAATTAAAAATTGTTATATAAAAGAAAGGCATGTAACTAAGAAAGAAATTTAATCTCTTTTTAAAGAGTAAATCTGTTTTCCATACACTACTGAAAGTTGTGTCTACTACACACAACCTAAACTTCTGCTCTCAAATAACTATTTAAAGAGCTCATTAATTATCATCTCCTCAGGATACAAAAGCTTGCTGTGGAGTGAAAGAGAAAAAAGGCTTCATGAGGCCTGCCTTTTACTCCATGCCTCACTTCCTAGCATGCATGAAGGCAGTGGCCACCTGAGCTGTTGTACAAATAGAGGGTAGCTACATCCTGCAGCAGAATGTGAACTCTTGAGGTGTTTTGTCTCTTGGGGTTCTGACTTTAAGAACCATGTCTGTAAAAGATAAGAGGCAATTTTCATCTAGGGAGCACAGGACTGAGGCTGTATGTGAACTCCCATGCCCTCATGTCCCAGGTGACTCCATGGGAAGAGGGCGAATTGTAGCTCAGGTGCCCTTTGGCCCACAGGCTCCAATCACTTTCCTGCAGAATTCCGGACCCTGCAGAGGGACAGTGCACACCTGCATCTTCATTCAGTGAAACATTGGGACACATGAGGGCATGTAGGTAGACCCAGATTCTGCAAGACACTCTCAGGTACTGTGCTTGAGCACAGGATCAAAAATAGCTTGGGGCTGCTCTACTTCATGACACACTGCAAGAGCACAGCCTGGAACATCTTCCACCCAGCACCCAGGAAAAGGAGCCCAAACCTGATCCACCATCCTGGCCCCAGGCATGAGGTACCTGTCCCTGCAGGGAGAGCAGAGTCACCCCAGCAGCTCAAGGACACACCTGGAGCTTGTGCTGAAAGTGGTCCTGAGTAAGGAGACACTGGTTTTGTTGCTCCTGCAGGTCAATAAATCCTGCATGCATGACCCACTCTCCTGATTTTCTTACCACATTGGTGTAACTATGATGTGATTTGTCTGAAATCAGTGAAGTGTCAGTGTCTGAAACAGATAAGCCAGAAGAACTGAAAAGTCAGTTTTCCTTTGTAAGCCTTAATTGACCTTTTCTCCAGCAGCTAATGGTTCCCATGGGCTTTGTAGTGTGTTGTTGGTTGTCATTTTTCTGTGATCTGTCCTTTATGGTGGCCTCTGTCCTCTCCTATGTGCTGGTTCCTGCATTTTTTTGGAAAATAAAATCTGAAATAACAGCCAATGTCCCAGTGACCACGTACAGCAATGAGAAAACTTCAACTCCTGTTTCAAAATTAACACTGAAACCAGAACAACCACCTCAAGAGCAGGCATGTAGGTCCAACTGCATAGGAGCCGTTTGCTTCTTTTTTCACAGATGTGTAAAGGTGGCTCATGACATGACAACCAGGTGTGTGACTCCCATCAACTGTGACACAATTGATTTTCAGGTGTGTGGTCACGTTCCCAAGAGTCCCCACAAATCTGGGCTTCAGCTTGCAATGACACCTGCTATTCAAAAAGGAAATAGTTTCAGCAGGTCACACAAAGAAGTACCAAAAGTGTGCCAAAAAGGATTACAGAAAATGTCACTGCAATCCCTCAGGTCCTTTTCAACTAGGCTTTGTTTGTTTCTTTTGAAATGTATCTCAGTCTTCTACAGAGATAAGAATGGGAGACAATATTACCACTAGCTGGTAATTTTGTTCAGTTTACGATCGAAGTAGAAAGGAAAATAAAATTTATTTGTCAGCTCAACCTTTAGTGCTTAAGTCCCTAATACAGCACTAAAATTACTCTATTAGGGAAGGGAAAAAGTTATCACAGCATTGAAGGTTTGATCTCTCCCAATGTACATGCAATGGAAATTTAAGCTTGGATGCCTTTCAAACAAGACAAAAAACAAAATAGCCCAACAAGGTTTTTAAAACAAGGGTGAGTAAGAAGTCTAGCAACCACAACAGATTACTTAATGTTTATCCTGAAAATTCTTTCAATAATTTTATTCCCCCGCTAAAAGAAGTTCCATTAGAGATGCCCTAAGAACATACTTTTAGTTTTTAGTCACATTTTCATGATCACACTGCGGGTAGATTGTCAGGTGGTTTTAAGATTAAGCTGCTTTTGAACACCAAATCTGTGTGACTTGCAGGACTGAAAAATGTTACAGGTTACAACACTTTGGCTATACTTTTTCCAGAACAAAATAAAATTGCACAACAGGAAATATTTTCAAAGATCTGTAAATATTAAGTCTCAGTAAGCAAATCACACAATTCAAGTTTCAGTGGAAAAGAAGCATCTTGTGCTCAAAACTTACGGAGGCATATTCCAATGAGTTAAAGCAAAATATCTCTGCTCCAAAATTACAACCAAGTTTTGCTTTCTAGAGTTTTGAATACAAAACAGTAGTGACAAATTGTATCAGAAATGTGAACAGAAGAAAAAGGATTTATAAATATCTCTACAATATATTTCTTCACTATCTACAATAGGAAAAACCATCCTTTAACACCTCATCCAATTATTTGACCATGATGTTTTATAGAGCTGGTTTATGAAAATATTTACTCTTATTTATGTTTCATTCCAGTATGGCATTTTCTGGAATTCTTGCAGCACTTCTGGAGAATAAGGACATTTATTCCAAATACATGTCTGTGATCATATTATATAGAAATTTTTTACAGTTCTACATATGTCTTTCCTTTCTCATCCAGCTTACTCCCCACTAAATGAATGAGGGAAGAGAAAGATACTCACAAGTTCTATTCTAAAGATAGCTTCACAAAGGAGATCTTACATGTTTCTTCAACTAGCTGAGTACAGATTTTTCTCCTGATGAACGATCCCTTAATTGACTTCTTTCAAACCACCCCAGGTGGGTGATTAAAAGATTGATTAGGGATTTGTCCCCTGCCTGCCAAGCCTGACTGCAGCTCATTTAGATTAATAGTGCATCTCTCCTCGAGCTTGAAATGATAATGCACTTCTTGATTGACTGAAGGGTCAAATCAAATGGGACAAACTGATGCCACAGAACATCTCCTTGTCTGGCATACAATATTAGCTACTTTTCAATGCACAATATATTTATCTTCCATTGCCCTACAGCATTCCACGACCACTGAATCAGAGAAAGAAAATCTCCTTAGAGATGGGGAAATGAAAAGGGAGGAAAGAAAGTAATTGACAAAAAAGATGGGTTTATTAACACTTGCTTACCCACCAAGAACCAATTTTCCCCTGGAAAGATTTTTCTCTAAACACCCACTGGGTTTCTGCTGTCCTCACAGAAGTTTGGCATCTTCAACTAGCAATTTCTCTCAGGACCACATGAAAGGTCATCATCTTGCAGGTCCTAGTGTTCATCTAAACCTTGCTGGGAATAAAATATTTGAAACTAATGTTGTTCCTTTATTGCCTAGAATCCAAAACAGGATATTGCAACAGCAGGGAAGGGAGAAGGTTGGTACAATTAATTTGAACACAGTAAATCAAAGACTTTCTCCCAGGAGGAAATTCCCACCTATCTGTTACCTGCCTTCTGGGGTGAGGCAATATGATGCCTCTACCCCAAATGAAAAACTAGGAAATTATGAGAAAAGACCTCTAATCAGTGGAGGCAATCAGAAAGTGGAATAAAAATACTCCTTGAAAGGAGATATCTCTCATGTGAGATTCTGATTTTAGTTGGTGAAAAAAAGGTCAGTGTCAGCAAGGATGGCTGCAGCAGGCTTTATGGCTGGTACCATGAGCTTCAGTACCAAAGATGACTGCATAGAGATTTCCATATTCCAGTGAAACAAAGTCCCTAAAAGTTGAAAATATGGACTGAGGTGAGGGTGTTTGTTTGGAAGAGAAAACTTATTGACAGCATCAGAGCATACTCTGGAATTCTTGCAGCACTTCTGGAGAATAAGGACATTTAAATGAATTTAAGTGAATTGCAACCAACTAGAAGTGGAGAGCACTCAGTTGGCTACTGGCCAAGGGGGAAGCAGACCTGGACAGAAGCAGTGTTTGCAGACCGACGTGGGGATGAAGGGCCGCTGCAGAGGCTGGTACTCAGGAGTAACTGAAGAATAATGATTATTAAAGAAAACCCTGTGCTGAATCTCAGACTCTAAATAAAGCCTTTTCCTTTTTTCCACAGACAGCAGGCCTGGTTTGTAGAAAGCCACAGCTCAGTTTTCAGAAATTCCTGTTACAATCTGAGCCATCTTGATCCCCGAGGCAGCTGAACTGACCTCTCTTGTGCTGGGATCATTGCTCATCTGCAGCTCAGTCAAGACAAGCTGAGTCCTTTCTCATAGGAATTTCTGAAATACAGCCAGCCATCACTGACCTTTCTATTAAAAACAACATTAAACTGATTTCTCAGGCTCAGTACTCCTTGAGAAAGAAATGAAAACTGCAGATTTCTCAGGGAAGTGGCCACAAATAAAAGCATGTATTTTAACATTTGTCATTTGGGGATCCATGTCCCAGAGTGGAACAGTATTCAAACCACTGCCTAAGTACTCAGGCAGAGATTATAGCACAAGCTTTCTAGTATTGACACATTACTGAAATATGAAAGAAGGCAAAAAAAAATTAGTGGTCTGACAAGAAATATGACAAAATCCCACTGGACATCACAAGCTGCCCTCTCACATTGCCAGGCAGTAGAAAGCAGCAGCCTTCAGAGAAGCAGGGGAAAGAGCATCCAGCAGTTCTGGATGAGAAAGTCCACTCACCCCATCCCATCCCACCCCATCCCAACTCGCTCTACACCATCCCACTGAGCAGGGCCCACTGTGTTCTTAGGGAATACCAATGAGTAGGCAGGGTGCCAAATCAAGGCACTCTAAAGAATAAATAATCATTAAGAACAAGAAGAGATTGATTTCTCATCATTCATTTCCTACAGAAAACTTTGCTCTGCTTTCTACAACAGTCATTCCCTGCACATAAATTGGCAAAGCACAGCTCCACTGCTGGGAGAGGCATTAAAACACTGGCATGAAAGGACAGGACTAGGGATGGGATTTTTTATCCTTGTAATCAGATCCTGATAACACTTCAGTGTGCATACCATGCTACATACAGCAGTCCTTGAAGTATCAGGGATTGTGCTGTAAAATCTCACAGTCCTGAATCTGTCTTCACTTTTCTACCATCTGCAATGAACTGAAGCCACTGTATCAGCTTGGAAAGCCTCAGGTACTTAAGAAGTTCAAGAAAAAACATTGCAGCAGCTGGTTTTCGGGGGTTTTTTCCTTTTGTAAGGAGGACAAGTGGTTAAGTTTTTTAAACCTTCTAGTATTTTTGCTTTTAATGTTAACTTCTTTGTTTTAAGCAGGTTTTCTTTAAATGTTACGCAAATTTAATCCCATCTGGCAAATAAGTACCACCAGTGGGGAGGAGAATTGATCAGCTGATGATCTGCAAGCCTTAAGAATATTAGCTTTAGAAGGGACCTTCTAAAACAAATTGTCTTAATGCCTTGTTACTCTAAGTTCATTAGAGACCAGGTAAAACACCTCTCTTTCAGTGTGAAGCTATGGCTTTATCTCTCTGTTCTAATTAAGGCATACTCAATGCTTAGTACTCTGCCTATGCTTTTGTAGAGGCAGACATGAAAAGTAAAATAATTAATGACTCATGATTGACATTCCCCCTTTTCTCCCAATTAATAATATTTCCAATCATTTGTTCAATTTAGCCTAATGGTAGTAAGACCTAAGGCCATTAAGTATTACAAATGAAAGCAGGACTCACAATATGTAACAGCTTTTTTACATTACTCTAAAAGCTCATAACTTTAATAGACCTTCAATGTTCCATTAAAAAATTAAATCAAATAGCGTTTTTTTTGTGCTGTGAATTTTATATACAATGCTTAATGATTTATTCTGCTTAAGAATGTCCTGTAATAAAGTTTCTGTGGTATCAGAATAATTCTAGAAGCAGGGTTCTTTAAAATTATGATAATGCAGTGATGAACAGCTGATAAGGGTGGAAATGTAACAACATACTTTCTTTTCAGATGGAATTGTTTCCTTGTGGAAAAAAAGTTTCCTCATATCTTCCTAATCTTGAGCTCTCTATTTACTGATTTATTTTGATTCTTGTTCTTGATGTATGTTTTTCTTTAAAGGGGGAAGCCAGTAGCTGAATCTGAGACTGACCTTAGTTTTCCTAATACCAATTCATTATGCAGCACTTCCGTGTGTCTGTTGTGGCCTTTTGTTTAAACAGCTAAGTTAGAGAGATCTTTAATATTAATATGAATTTATTTGTGTTGTTTTGATAGTGTCTTAAATTATAATGCTATTGCATTCAAAATGACATTTTATAAAGAATGTCTACTTCTTTCAATTTTATTTCTGTTTTATCCAGCATTGCCTCCAGGCTGAGAGAGACCTTCAAGCTAAAGGTTAATGCTGACATTTATGGTTCAAGATTTTTGTTTATACCTAACCACATAAACCCAAATGAATCTCATTTCCATATACACTTGGTAGCAACAATTTTCACCACCACTTTGTATATAGAAGACAAATGTTTTAGTGCTGCTAGACAAAAAATGGTGATGAGAATGAGTTAAGCAACCTATTGAGCAGAGGCCAAATGCAGAGCTCTCACGGCATTAGCAAACTTTGAAAATGTAATTTGGTTACCAAAAATCACAGTAAGCTGTCATACATATAATTTCCCCTCACAATATAGTTGATTATTCAAATATTTTCCAAAGATATGATATTTTATGATTCACTTTTTCAGTTTCTTCATCTACTTATCAACTTTAAACTTCAAGTCATAACTTTGGTAGTTACTGATGCCAAAATGTTGAAATACGCTTGGCCACATTGAAGAGAATAACCTGAAACCATTCTCTGCCAAATTAGGAGTTAAATACAATATGCTTTGTGTATTTTCTGTTTCCTGTTCAAAATCCAATAAACACAACAAGCTGCTTCTTTATTTTAAATCATACATTACCTTAATATTGTTCCTTTCTGTAATCAGACCTTTACTACAATTCTTGTGTGCACATTGGAATAAGAGGCTTTATTACCAGATTAGTATTTCATCCTGTTCAGTCTGCAAATATGTGCAGGCTTCAATTCAGCCTCTAAATTGAACAGACATGCCACAAACTCACTTATCCCATCAGGATTAGCCTCCCTTCATATGTAAATGCAATAAAGAAAATAATGAAATTATTATTTTTCTATGGTTGGCTTATGTCCAACTCTTTTTGGATGGTAAATATGATTCACTGCCTTCTAGCAACATCAAGAAAAAATCTGAAACGAAGCAAGTTAATTCATAAATCAGTACTATTGCACTCTCTTTGCACAGTGGCCAGCTGCTGGGTGTGGCTGATCTGCTCAGTCCAACATATGGCTTCAGTCAGTCAAGGGTTTCCCAGGGGCAATGTCAATCACAGAGACAGAAGAGAGCAGCAAAAGGAGAGAAAAGGCTGTATCATTTTCCTGACTTTGCTGCTGCTCTTCTTTCTTTCCTTTCCCTCACCTCAGCTACAGTGCTTGCATTGACTGTCTGCCTGCTATGCAAGGGGAGCCAAAGGGGGGATGCCATGCCCAGCTACTCCTCCCAAACACTTTGCACTGTCCACAGTCACCCAGGTTGTTGTTCAGTGGGATTTGGATGACTGCACTGGGCACTGGACCTGGAGAATCCATTTCTCTTTCCCAGTGCACTGCCCGGAGCCACTGTTGTTGTGCTCCTGCAGCTGTTTCAGGCACTTGTACTGTTTGCAACCCCTTGCTTGGAAAGTATAAAGCTGGCATTATGTTAGGAAGATTTAAAGCTGATAGGTGTCATTCCTACATTCAGAGAGCTGAAGATTTAAAAAAATAAATTTTGCAAGAGAAAATATGATAACTAAATGAGTTTGGATTTCCTCACTCTGATGGAAGAAAATCACACACTGCTTTGCCTTGTGTGCTTCCCTTCTGTTAGAGTGAAGCACTGCACTACTCAGAGATTACAAGTCACTGGCAGAGGAGTCATCCAAAGAGTAAATAAGACTACCATGATAACACTTTATTTCCATATTGATGTGCAGAGCCACCTAGTAAGAACCAGTGTCTGTCCAAGCAACACCACCAGTCCTTAGGTTTATTAATTACCTTACCTTCCTAGCAGGCTCAAATCCTCTTGGAAACCTCATCAAATCTTCAGAATGATCACCATGCTGCTTATTTTTCAAATAAAGGAGTGATAGCATTTAACACCTATAACTTCCTTACAGTTTTTCTCTCAAAGGAAGAAAAAATTTCCTTTAAAGCTTTTTTTTCCCTCAACAAGTTCTAAATGTAAGCATAAGAGAAGTTTCAACAGAGAAGCAAAAGGCCTCAACCCCAACTTTTGAAGCAAGGACAGCACAAAGGAGAAGGAAGCCCCAAGCCTGCCCCAATTCGAGGCACATTTGGAGTTCATGTGGCAAACTTACAAGCCCAGTTGGAAATATACCAGCCTCTTGCATAACCTCAGAAGCAATGGTTAGCTGGGTAAAATACTTTTCATTATTGAGTCCTTTATACTCCACAGGATGTGAAAAATTCAAGTGAAACATGACTTATCAGTCATGCAGGATACATTTCAATTCACGACAAAGTAGCAGACATGAAGAATTTTTAAGATGAAATTATAGAAAGATGTCAGCTCTGCCAAAAAGAAATATCATGTAAAGCTTGTATTTCATATGGCTCTCCTAAGTTAAAGAAATGCAACGTTATTTCTCAACCTGTAATTACTGTCACAAACATATTTTGGCCTATGATAATGAACTGACTGGGCGTAATGTGTGTGTGTGTGCACATTTCTTAAATGCTTTGTTTTCAAAAGGATGGATGCCACAACATTAATTATAAAGTATAGCAGCAAGCTAGAACTTTGAGTAAACTACTCACATCATTCTTCTGATCTCCTCAGAACATGGAAAATTGTCAAGCTTACTTGATTCATCTGCAACAACTTACTTTGCCTTTTTGCAAGCTTTCTGACAGAATGAACTTGTTTATCTTCTCATAGAGTGCCTAAAGCAATCTTTGTCAGGGCTCCTGTATGTTACTACTACACAAAGTATGTATAGCCATGTAAACCATCAATTTATATGAGGTTGTGTTAAGGCATACATCTACCCTGTAGGTCCTGATCAGCCCTGCAAAGTTTGTATTTATCTTTTCAAAAAGAAAGATACACTTGCAAAATAAAAAGAAGACTGGTGGTTTGAATATGTTTTTTTACTTTGAAATATTATCCCTTTGAGAACTGGATGAATACCACAATTTCTGGTTTATGAAAAGGTGAAAAAAGAAAAAAGAAAAAAGAAAAAAGAAAAAAGAAAAAGAAAAAGAAAAAGAAAAAGAAAAAGAAAAAGAAAAAG